>JBCEWE010000243.1:202500-207500 GCA_039877035.1 Silurus lanzhouensis | reverse complement strand
ATTAGGAGCCCGGGCACCAAGGATCATATTAGGAGCCCGAGCACCAAGGATCATATTAGGAGCCCAAACACCAAGGATCATATTAGGGGCCCGAGCACCAAGGATCATATTAGGAGCCCAAACACCAAAGGATCATATTAGGGGCCCGAGCACCAAGGATCATATTAGGAGCCCAAACACCAAGGATCATATTAGGGGCCCGGGCACCAAGGATCATATTAGGAGCCCAAACACCAAGGATCATATTAGGGGCCCGAGCACCAAGGATCATATTAGGGGCCCGAGCACCAAGGATCATTTTAGGGGCCTGAGCACCAAGGATCATATTAGGGCCCGAGCACCAAGGGTCATTTTGGGGGCCCGAGCACCAAGGGTCATATTAGGGCCCGAGCATCAAGGATCATATTAGGGCCCGAGCACCAAGGATCATATTAGGGCCCGAGCACCAAGGGTCATTTTGGGGGCCCGAGCACCAAGGGTCATATTAGGGCCCGAGCACCAAGGATCATATTAGGGCCCGAGCACCAAGGATCATATTAGGGCCCGAGCACCAAGGATCATATTAGGGCCCGAGCATCAAGAATCATATTAGGGGCCCTGAGCACCAAGGATCATATCAGGGGCCCGAGCACCAAGGATCATATCAGAGGCCCGAGCACCAAGGATCATATCAGAGGCCCAAGAAATAAGGAAAATATTGTTTTTACCTAAAATCTATTATACCTTTAAAATGTATTTTATCCTGGTTGAATTTTCACCTGCATTTAATTGTTAGATGTTGCCTACTTTTTTTTCATTGCTATTTTTGTTGCTAATGTTCTAGCATATTTGTCTGCTTTTTATTGCCATTTCTTTTGGTCTTCTATTTTCAGTTCACATATTTCTTACTATCAGAAAAGACTGTACAGTTACATACAATATACGAGTGCTTTATTTCTTCAGCTGTGTTTATCCAGGCTGCAAATCTGCACTTGTCTCTCTATTAGTTCTATATTTTATAGTAGAAATTATTGTTTGGCTAACGGAGAATTTCCATTAAAAAAATGACACATTTATCTCGATCATTAGTTCTTCCAGCTTACATTTTATATTTGATTCTTTCCCGAAAGGCACCTTCACCAAAATCCAAGAGCAGCAGTGATCAAGCAAAGAGCAGCCAATCGAGGTAACGGTTAGTAAATAAATAAATACCAAAAATCAAACCCTTGAACTGATAAATGATACCAATGTTTTTTTCATTTTAGTCTTTCACCTCCTTCGTACAAACTCCACAGCTTCAGCCTTCTCAATTATGACAAAGAACGACTGGAGAAGAAGGTGTGTGGGTGTGGGTGTGTGGGTGTGGGTGGGTGTGTGTGTGTGCGCACGTGAGTATGTAATTTACTTGTAGTGTCTTATTATAACCTATAAATTGCCTATACCCGTTTGAAGGAAGTAAACAATAACAAACACGTTGCGATGATACTGTGCATGTCTGCTCCTAAAGCAGACTTATCAAAACTTATCCAGACGTTTACCTGAAGTACCGTATCCAGACGTTTACCTGAAGTACTGTATCCAGACGTTTATCAGAAGTACCGTATCCAAACATTTACCTGGAGTACCGTATCCAGACGTATCCAGACGTTTACCTGAAGTATCGTATCCAGACGTTTACCTGAAGTATCGTATCCAGACGTTTACCTGAAGTATCGTATCCAGACGTTTACCTGGAGTACCGTATCCAGACGTTTACCTGGAGTACCGTATCCAGACGTTTACCTGGAGTACCGTATCCAGACGTTTACCTAAAGTACCGTATCCAGACGTTAATCTGAAATACCGTATCCAGACGTTTACCTGAGGTACCGTATCCAGACGTTTACCTAAGGTACCGTATCCAGACGTTTACCTAAAGTACCGTATCCAGACGTTTACCTAAAGTACCGTATCCAGACGTTAATCTGAAATACCGTATCCAGACGTTTACCTGAGGTACCGTATCCAGACGTTTACCTGAGGTACCGTATCCAGACGTTTCCTTAAAGTACCGTATCCAGACGTTAATCTGAAATACCGTATCCAGACGTTTACCTGAGGTACCGTATCCAGACGTTTACCTGAGGTACCGTATCCAGACGTTTACCTGAGGTACCGTATCCAGACGTTTACCTGAGGTACCGTATCCAGACGTTAATCTGAAGTACCGTATCCAGACGTTAATCTGAAGTACCGTATCCGTTAATTAACCTGAAGTACCGTATCCAGATGTATGTTGTTATCCGGTTGAGACCGAGACTACAGAGAGAGTGGTAGAGACTTATCGGAGTCTGGATGCCTACAATTACTTCTTTCTTCAACAATATCACTGCGTATAATCCGTCCCCCCCGCCAACGTTTTAATTGTGGGCATTAGTTAACTGGAAACGCCCGAAGCTCAAAGACTTCACTTCCTCGCACAAACGAATGGCGGTCGAAGCGGTTTATCATCATTTCTGTGGAGTGACTCTGAAAGAAGTGAAAAAACATGCGTCAGAAGCGTAATATATATTTAAAGATATGTTAAGGTCTAAAACGATCTTATACACAACGTTTCCCTGAGGTCTTAAAAAGTCTAATAGTTAATCATTTTAAACAAGTCTTACATTTTTCTTCAGAGTGGTTGTTCGTTTTGTTTCCGTTTGTTGTGTTTACTTTCGCTGGTCCGAATATAATTCGCTGTATTACGACTGCAAATGAGACCAACATGCAGCAGCCAATCAGCTTCCTGGTATTGGAGCGACTCTCTCTCGAATCGTACCACAGACGTAAAACAGATTTTTTTTCCAGCAATAATAAAGTGCAAGTTTACTAATTATTGGCTTGAAGAAAAAAAAGAATTAAGGCTAGTTGCTAATCACGGATTTAAGTGTGTGTTTCTTTGATGTCATGATGTAGGTCATAAATCTTATTCGTAATGGGCTTAAAAAGATCTCAAAAGTCCTAAATGTGACTTGGTGAAACCTGCAGAAACCCTGTGTGTACTGTGAGTCATGGTGGATTTCTTGGTTCTCAGATCGGTGATTATAAGAGAAACAGAAGGGATCCACCACCAGACCTGCTGAATCAGCATAAAGAGATTTGTCACCGACTTCACTGGCAAAAAACCTACCTGGAGAAAGGATCCTCAGTGGCGTTATCAGGTAACACACACACACACACACACACACACACACACACACACACTATGACACAAACTGACTTATACAAATGCACAAATTAATTATGCTATTTTTCGCGTTACTTAATTTCATATTGACGTTAAAAAAAAAACGGTTGTCATGGTAACGGAACGGATATCGTCATAGTAAGCTGGAACTTTCTCAACGTAATAATGACGATGACGATGACGATGATCAAGACGATGGACTGTGTGTATTGCGATTGTTTCCAGCTGATATTGAAATTCTAACAAAGCCAATAGGCCACGCCCACAAAATACAAATGGACGTGATTGGTTACTTGGGGGCGTGAACAAACGCAGAGTTCAGATTATCTAACACCTTTTTTTTAACTCTCTCTTGTCTTCCCTCCATCTTTCTTTTTCCTCATCTCTCCCTTTCTTCTGCCCATTTCTCTCAAATTGTTCTCTCCCTCTCTCTTTTACCCGAGTGAGTACACACACACACACACACACACTTAACTTTAGATACAAAGGTCATGAGTTCAAATCCCAGATGCCACTCCTGGGCCCCTGAGCAAGGCCCTTAACCCTGTAACTGCTCAGTGGTATGAATGAGATGAATGTAAGGATAAGGGCGTCTGAGAAAATGCCATAAATGTAAATGTACACATCACCACACGTTTGTGTTCCTTTCGTGTTCTCATCACGTTCTCTCTGTCTTCAGGAAGCAGCTAAAGAAGCTCTGGGGAGACTAAAGATGGTGGAGGCTGAGGTATGTTTACTGATCAACCACTTACCAGTTTAGCATGATGAAGCATGAAGCATAGTCACTCGTCCCAAATTTATGGTGAAGGAACGTTTCCCATGTCCACGTGTTAGAACCTTCTCCGTGGTAACGGATCATTTACACTTTTAGTTCTAGTGCAGTTTATATTACAAAACGCAGAAACAGACAAGAATGCAGACTGAGACATTCCCCAGTGTGTCCTTTCACTTACTCACATTCTCTTTCTCCCTCTCCCTCTCCCTTTTCCTCTCTCTCTCTCTCTCTCTCTCTCTCTGCCGCCTCTCTCTCTGCCTCTCTCTCTCTCTCTCTCTCTCTCTCTCTCTGTCTGTCTGTCTCTTCATCTCTCTGTCTCCCTCTCCCTTTTCCTCTCTCTCTCTCTCTCTCTCTCTCTCTCTCTGTCTGTCTGTCTCTTCATCTCTCTGTCTCCCTCTCCCTTTTCCTCTCTCTCTCTCTCTCTCTCTCTCTCTCTCTCTCTCTCTCTCTCTGCCTCTCTCTCTCTCTCTCTCTCTCTCTCTCTCTCTCTGTCTGTCTGTCTCTTCATCTCTCTGTCTCTCTCTCTCTTTCTGTCTCTCTCTCCCTCTCTCTCTCTCTCTCTCTCTCTCTCTCTCTTTCTTTCTGTCTGTCTGTCTCTCTCTCTCTTTTCCTCTCTCTGTCTGTCTCTCCCTCTCTCTGTCTCTCTCTCTTTCTCTCTCTCTCTCTCCCTCTGTCTCTCTGTCTGTCTGTCTCTCTCTCGCTCTCTCTCTCTCACACTCCCTCTCTCTCACCCTCTCTTCCTCTCTCTCTTCGCTCCCTCTCTCTCACCCTCTCTCTCTCTCTCTCTCTCTCTCTCTCTCTCTCTCTCTCTCTCTCTCTCTCTCTCTCTCTCCCTTTCTCCCTCTCTCACCCTCTCTTCCTCTTCCGCTCCCTCTCTCTCTCTCTCTCTCTGTCTGTCTGTCTGTCTGTCTGTCTCTTCCCCTCTCTCTCTCTCTCTCTCTCTCTCTCACACCTTTTCTCCCTCTCTCTCTCCCTCTTCCTCTCTCACCCTCTCTCCCTCTTCCGCTTCTCTCCCTCTCTCTCCCTCTCTCTCCCTCT
>JBCEWE010000243.1:192500-200000 GCA_039877035.1 Silurus lanzhouensis | reverse complement strand
CTACTTTTGCACAGATGCATGGCCTCTCTGGGTTTCTGTAACTAATTAAAGCCATATCATTGTTCAGCTTTTTTCCAGCTCTCCTAAACCAGTGATCAGGTGCACATAATGGTTTTTGAGAACATTGAGACATGACTGCTACGTCCCAAACGCTACCGTTTTTGAGAAGCGTTTATTCATATCGTAAACAAACTAGCTGGGAAATCAACGTATGTATGAATGTAGCGCGACTATATTGGGTACCCAAACTAGCGCCTGTAAACACCCGAAAAATACCAGCTATCCAGAATGTTTTTCTTTTTATACCCTCGAAAGAAAGTGCAGATTCAGATTGATCTATCACTGAGAACTGATTTTGGCATGTAAACTTTCATTCTACCTTGGTTCTATCGCTCGTTTACAGAGATCATCACCGGTTGAATCAGTGCTGGCCGAGACTTGTTTATTGTAGCCACACCCCCTTTGCCTGAGACTCCTCCTTCCTGTCTAAATTTACCCCACCCCATCGGGGTTGTGGACTCGTCACTGGCCAAGCCCACTCAGAAAACGTCCCAAAAGACATCCGATTGGGTTCTGCCCCCCAAAACGTTAGCAATGATTCATAAATGTAGCATGAATTTTGAAAAAAAAAAAAGAGGATCGCAGTCACAAAACAATTTTTAATCTCATGTTCTGCCAGGAAACAAGCTCCATCAAGTCATGTTCCTGAGAAAACATCTCGCGAGAAAGCAGTGTGAAGCTAGCATGATATCGTCCTAGCAGTCAGGTGTTAATCGGGCACCAGGTCAAAACCAGCCATTTTCCTAACCTTTCTCGCACTCGCTCAACACCTGAGCGTACTTCCTGCTGCGGAGACGAATCGCATGCAGGCTTGGCTTAGGTTGTAGGTGCGATTAAGTACGTTCATTCCATAATCAATCACTTTGATGAGCAGCTGTATTTTCCTGTATTTGTGGAAATTGAACAGTGCCACCTACAGGACAGCACAACAATGTCGTCTCTGCAGTATGTTAGACGCAATACCTTCCACACTCCCTCCTCTGTGATAATATAATAATGTGGTTCAAATGTATGTATTAATGTGTGTATGGGGAATTTTCGGGCAGTGATCCTTTAACACTGTGTGTAACACGAGGTGATGGCTTTGAATGTCATTTTGATTAATATGATGCTGATGTTGGGGCAAATATATTATTTTGATGGTTTATTAAAAGTATGAAATATGTCTGGGTGTGCTGTTTGTTTTTTTGGACATGGTTTGTGTGTGTATTTTGCCTTTTAATGATGTAAGTGGAAGGTCCTCACAAAGAGAGCATAACCAGTGAGTGTATTTAACTAGAAATGATGTCAGTGGAAGGTCCTTACAATGCATAAAGATAACATGATAACTGTGAGAGTGTGTTGTCTAGTAAATCAGTGGGAGGTCCTCACAAAACAAAGATTGCACAACAAGTGTGTGTGTATTTTGCATATTTATGTCAGTGGAAGGTCCCGACAAAACAAAGATTGCACAACAAGTGTGTGTGTATTTTGCATATTTATGTCAGTGGAAGGTCCCGACAAAACAAAGATTGCACAACAAGTGTGTGTGTATTTTGCATATTTATGTCAGTGGAAGGTCCTCACAAAACAAAGATTGCACAACAAGTGTGTGTGTGTATTTTGCATATTTATGATGTCAGTGGAAGGTCCTCACAAAACAAAGATTGCACAACAAGTGTGTGTGTATTTTGCATATTTGTCAGTGGAAGGGCCCCACAAAACAAATATTGCACAACAAGTGTGTGTGTATTTTGCATATCAATGATGTCAGTGGAAGATCCTCACAAAACAAAGATTGCACAACAAGTGTGTGTGTGTATTTTGCATATTTATGTCAGTGGAAGGTCCCGACAAAACAAAGATTGCACAACAAGTGTGTGTGTATTTTGCATATTTATGATGTCAGTGGAAGGTCCTCACAAAACAAAGATTGCACAACAAGTGTGTGTGTGTATTTTGCATATTTATGATGTCAGTGGAAGGTCCTCACAAAACAAAGATTGCACAACAAGTGTGTGTGTATTTTGCATATTTATGATGTCAGTGGAAGGTCCTCACAAAACAAAGATTGCACAACAAGTGTGTGTGTGTGTGTGTGTGTGTGTGTGTGTGTGTATTTTACATATTAATGATGCCAGTGGAAGGTCCTCACAAAACAAAGATTGTAAAACAATTCAGTGTGAGCGTGTGTATGTTGCCTATTAATGGTGTCAAGTGTGTGTTGTCTAGTAATATCAATAGAAGGTCCGGGCCTTACAAAGATCTCACAAACAGAGAGAGACTGTGTGTGTCCTCACAAATCACAAAGATAACATGACAAGTGTGTTTGTTCGTCTAATAATAATAATGTCAGTGAAGAGTCCTCACAAAGATCGAATGAGAAAAGTGTGTGTCCGTCCAAGGGTCAGCGTGTCGAGTCTACGAGGTGCGCGCGCCGGTTGGTCTGTGCCAAGGTGACACGAGCGCGCAATAGAATCGGGTAGGGGGGTTGTGGGCGTGGCCAAAAAATGAGCCGTGCGTTTCCTGTCGGAATGAGCACGTGCTTCCGTGAGAGGTCCCTCCGTCAAGTCGCCGCCGCTGCCGTCGCGTGTGTGTCGTGTCGTGTCGTGTCCAGCCCCCTTTAAATCGCGCCCACGCCGTGAGGCTTTCCCCGGGGGGTTTCTTGCGTGTTTCTTTTCCGTCTCCTAAAGGAAACGTGCGCACGAGACGAGCAGGGGTCATGACGCTAGAGGCGATCCGGTACCGGGCCGGGTCTTTGCAGATCCTCAACCAGCTGCTGCTGCCGTGCGAGACGGTGTACGAGGAGATCCGCTCGGTGCAGGACGGATACGAGGCCATCAAGAGCATGAAGGTAAAGAAAACAGGAAGTCCTCGCGCTTCTCTCACGGCTTTCCGGTTTCTAACAAAAAATATTTCTCTCTCTTTTGATCGCTGGAGGTATTCTGGTTTTATTTAATATTTTTATGATTATGTTGCACGTGAACGTCTCAGACGCTTCTTTGTGTGTCAGCCGCTTTTGTTCGCCGGCGCGCGCACGCGTCCCTCCGTGCGCGTGCGTCAGCGTCTCCCGTATCCTTGTGCACGAAGACCAGAGCATTGCTCTCGCGCCGCCGTGAACTGTCCAAAATGACCGGATCCTGTGTGTGTGTGTGTGTGTGTGTGTGTGTGTGTGTGTGTGTGTGTGTGTGTGTTACCGGAATCCCAGTATCTTCGGATCTCCAGCTCAGGGATCTGGTTTGATCGACAGTGGGGTTTTTTTTGGCAGAAGCTTCTCGTGCACACCGGTTTAATGCTCGTCACCGATTTAATGCTCGGTGCTCGCGCCATGCTGTTACATCCGACCTACAGTATCTGCAGCATGAATTATTTTCCTCTTCATAAAATGAATAAATCCCGATACAGTCTGAAGTGGCCCGGTGTTGATCCACACTGAGGTGCTCCTGTGAGAACTTGTTTTCCTCAAGTGTTCATTGTATCAGATTTTTTTGCAGAACTGATTTGGACATCTACAAAATATTCAAGGGATCGGTTTCATAATCGTCTCATAATGGGACCATTATGAGTGTGATGTCATAATGATACATTTCCCAGAGTATGATGTCATAATGTTGAAGTGTTGATGTCATAATCTTGAAGGCTTTCCCAGAGTGTGATGTCATAATGTTGAAGTGTTGATGTCATAATGTTGAGGGCTTTCCCAGAGTGTGATGTCATAATGTTGAGGGCTTTCCCAGAGTGTGATGTCATAATGTTGATAGGCTTTACCAGAGTGTGGTGTCATAATGTTGAGGGCTTTCCCAGAGTGTTGATGTCATAATGTTGAGGCCTTTCCCAGAGTGTGATGTCATAATGTTGATAGGCTTTACCCGAGTGTGATGTCATAATATTGAGGGCTTTCCCAGAGTGTGATGTCATAATGTTGATATGCTTTACCAGAGTGTGATGTCATAATGTTGAGGGCTTTCCCATAGTGTGATGTCATAATGTTGAGGCCTTTCCCAGAGTGTGATGTCATAATGTTGATAGGCTTTACCAGAGTGTTGTGTCATAATGTTGAGGGCTTTCCCAGAGTGTTGATGTCATAATATTGAGGGCTTTACCAGAGTGTGGTGTCATAATGTTGATAGGCTTTACCAGAGTGTGGTGTCATAATGTTGAGGGCTTTCCCAGAGTGTTGATGTCATAATGTTGAGGCCTTTCCCAGAGTGTGATGTCATAATGTTGATAGGCTTTACCCGAGTGTGATGTCATAATATTGAGGGCTTTCCCAGAGTGTGATGTCATAATGTTGATATGCTTTACCAGAGTGTGATGTCATAATGTTGAGGGCTTTCCCATAGTGTGATGTCATAATGTTGAGGCCTTTCCCAGAGTGTGATGTCATAATGTTGATAGGCTTTACCAGAGTGTTGTGTCATAATGTTGAGGGCTTTCCCAGAGTGTTGATGTCATAATATTGAGGGCTTTACCAGAGTGTGGTGTCATAATGTTGAGGGCTTTCCCAGAGTGTTGATGTCATAATATTGAGGGCTTTCCCAGAGTATGATGTCATAATGTTGAGGGCTTTCCCAGAGTATGATGTCATAATGTTGAGGGCTTTCCCAGAGTGTTGATGTCATAATGTTGAGGGCTTTCCCAGAGTGTGTTGTCATAATGTTGAGGGCTTTCCCAGAGTGTGATGTCATAATGTTGATATGCTTTACCAGAGTATGATGTCATAATATTGAGGGCTTTCCCAGAGTATGATGTCATAATATTGAGGGCTTTCCCAGAGTATGATGTCATAATGTTGAGGGCTTTCCCAGAGTGTGATGTCATAATGTTGATATGCTTTACCAGAGTGTGATGTCATAATGTTGATAGGCTTTACCAGAGTGTGGTGTCATAATGTTGAGGGCTTTCCCAGAGTGTTGATGTCATAATATTGAGGGCTTTCCCAGAGTATGATGTCATAATGTTGAGGGCTTTCCCAGAGTGTGATGTCATAATGTTGATATGCTTTACCAGAGTGTGATGTCATAATGTTGATAGGCTTTACCAGAGTGTTGATGTCATAATGCTGATAGTTTTTCCCGAGTGTGTGGTAAATATTTTTTTACAGCTTTTAAAGTGGGCTGTCAAACAAATAGCGCGAGTCCCGCCGTCCCGCTGGTTGTAATGTTTTGTTTGAAAGTTGTTTAGAAGTTTTTTTAAGGCTAATAAAATTATACAAATAATAATAATTTTAAATTGCTTTACTTTATTATCCGTATAATAGTTATAATAGTGTTGATGGCCTTTTCTTAGAATGTGGGGTCAAAATGGTAGCGTTTCCCCGTAGTGATGTCATAATTGTAATAACTTTTTCATAAAGCTAATAATTATAGGAAGCACAATGGCAGTACTCTACTGAGAGTATTATACAATAAAGTAAATACGTTTTCCAGTGTGTGATGTCATAAAGGAAATAACCTTTATAAACCATGATCTCATAATTGGCACAATCCCTCCTGGAATATCTTGTCATGAAGGTAGTATATTTTCCTCAGAGTGCGAGATCACAATAGTAACAACCTCCCTCACAGTGTGACTTTTTATAATAATCCTGTTAACCTGTTAAGTATAATGTCACAACAGTTTCGACTTTCACTAGTGTGTGACCAAAACGATGTTATGTAACAGTTCATGTAACATTTTGGGGTTTTTATATATATATATATTTCATCCCCCTTTCAAATGTACCGTATTAATTGCCCTAATGACCATTCCATCTCTTTAACCCCTCAGGTGCGTGGCGCTCCTGCCATTGCCATTGTAGGCTGCCTGAGCATGGCAGTGGAGCTGAGGGCAGGTGCCGGGGGCGAAGACCCCGTGTCCTTCATCAGGGAGTCTCTGTGTCACCTGACCTCAGCACGACCCACCGCCGTCAACATGGGGCGAGCGGCGCGAGAGCTAATGGAGTTCACTGAGAACGAGAGCATGGAGAAAGGTGGAGAGCAACTCAGAGAAAGGTAACTGGGCATTGAATTAAAGTCCCCACAACATCACGACTCCTGGTAGAGATTTTACATGAAGAAAAATGACTGATGTTCTAGAATTCAGTGGAACAGCACATACCTGAAACATACCAAGAAACCTACATCTTAGCTATAGCAATTATTTTCTGTGGTAGGTTTAAATATAACAACAATTTCCTGTAGTAGATTCAGATATAACAATACATTTGTGTGGTAGATTTTGGTAGTAATAATAATTTCCTGTGGTAGATTTAGATATAACTTCCTATGGTAGATTTTGCAAGAACAATAACTTTTTTCTAGAAACTTTAGCTATTAGAACATCTTCCTGTGGTAGATTTAGTGTATAACATTACATTTTTGTGAAACATTTAGCTAGAACAATAACTTTCTGTGGTAAATTTAGCTACATTGGTAGTGGAAATTTTTCCACATTTTATGTTACAGCTTTATTCCAAAATAAATTAAATTCATTATTTTCCTCAAAATTCTACAAATAAAACCCTATAATGACAACGTGAAATAAGTTTGTTTAAAATCTTTGCAAATGTATTATTAAAAAAATAAAATCGCATGTACATAAGTATCACAGCCTTTGCCATGACACTCAAAATTGAGCTCAGGTGCATCCAGTTTTCACTGATCCTCCTTGAGATGTTTCTACAACTTGATTGGAGTCCACTTGGGATAAATTATTAGACATGATGTGGAAAGGCACACACTTGTCTATAGAAGGTCCCACAGTTAACAGTTCATGTCAGAGCAGAAACCAAACCATGAAGTCCAAGGAATTGTCTGTAGACCTCAGGAACAGGATTGTATCAAGGCACAATTTTTGCAGGTCCCAATAAGCACAGTGGCCTCCATCAGCCTTAAATGGAAGAAGTTTGGTACCACCAGGACTCTTCCTTGAGCGGAGTCGCCCAGCCAAAATGAGCGATCGGGGGAGAAGGGTCTTAGTCAGGGAGGTACACTTTGAAAGAGCTTCAGTGTTTCTCTGTGGAGAGAGGAGAACCTTCCAGAAGAACCACCGCCTGGAAGGTTCTCCTCTCTCCACAGAGAAAAACCGACCTGGAGTTTGCCAAAAGGCACCTAAAGGAATCTTAAAGAGATTAAAGGAAACAAAGATTAAACTTTTTGGTCTAATTGCTAAGCGTGATGTTGGGAGGAACCCAGGCACTGCTCATCACCTGACCAATACCATCCCTAAAGTGGTGGCAGCAGGAGGAACTGGAAGACTACGGCGGTTCATCTTCCAACAGGACAAAGACCCTAAACACACAGCTTAGATAACAAACAAGTGGCTACGGGACGACTCTGTGAATGTCCTCGAGTGGCCCAGCCAGAGCCCAGACCTGACTGAATTATTATTATTTTTTATAAATTTCCAAAGATTTCAAACAAATTTATTTTATGTTGTCATTGTGGGGTTTTGTTTGTAGAATTTTGAGGAAAATAATGA
>JBCEWE010000243.1:135000-187500 GCA_039877035.1 Silurus lanzhouensis | reverse complement strand
ACACACTAATCTCCAATGAGCTAAAACACTACCACACACACTTGTATTATCGTCTGCCCAGAAAATATTCAACTTTATTAAATGAATTGACCACACGTCCGTCTTAGAGCAGAAATTACCCAGACTTCCAAAGCGATAATTTATTTACTAACCCAAATGTGTGGTATGTGCGTCATTACTTTTTGTGCGTCGCCCTTTTTCACGACACGGACCGAAGCTTTAGATTGTAAAATGAGGTAAAAACGCCACAGCACTGCCACCAGGACAAACGTCTGAGCCGTCGTTCCCCGTGTTACTGTTATCACTCATTCGATACGTGAAAAAAATTGTTTCGGGCCACGAGGTGAACGTCTGCTGCGAAAGATTGTGATCTTTATTATCCACATTCACACGATTTATTGTTCAGGTATAAAGTCGATAAATTCGGTGGAAACATTTTGAAACTTTTAGTACAAGTTTAAAAATGCAGGTCATTAATTTATTATTATTTTCTAACAAATTTATTTACACAGATTTATTATAAAAGTTCACACGTTTCTCATTTTCATTCTCTCTTTCCTTCTGCCTCGCTCTTTCCCTCTCTATATCTCTTTCCCTCTTAATATCTATCTATCTATCTCTTTCTTTTTTTTTTATTTAATTGAACTCTTGTTCTATTTGTCCTTCTCTCCATCTCTCTCTCTCTTTTTTTTTTTTTTTTATTTAACACCCTCTCTTTCTCCCACTTTCTATTTCTTTTTGTAAATGTCTCTCTCTCTCATACCCCACTCTTTTTTTTTTTTTGTAAATTATATATTTTTTTCTCTCTCTTGTTCTATCCCTCCCTCCCTCCCTCCCTCAGAGTCTACATTGTTGAGGTATTCACAAGGGTTTTAGCTTCAGGACTGTTTGCTAGCTATGAGTTCAAAGTTGTTCCCGATGGATAATTATGTTAAAACTCTGTACATCGTTTTTACGGGCCGGAATGTTGTTCGAGGTTTTTATTTAGGGGTGGGGAACGCATGAACGGCCTGGAAAGGAAACGTAGCATGATGAAACACACCATCCAGAGCATCTATGTGTGTAAACCAGTCGTATCACCAACACGTCTGGGTTGGGTTTCCTAGAATCCTTGAGCTGGTGTTTATACAATACTGTGTTTTAAAAAAAAAGAAAAGTGTGTATTTTTTATTTTGTATAGAGGAACATACACAAAGCTGTAGCAGAACCGTCACTGTTCATGTGTTCAAGTAGATTTTATTCAGTTAAAAAGACAAGGTTTCACGTTTGCTACGCTTTAGCTGATTTTCATGTGTACGCACACACACACACACACACACACACACACACACACACACTAGGTTGCCAGAGTTATGGGAATTCCTCAACCTCGTAGCTTTGAGGAAAACCTTACAGGTCTGATAGTCTGTGTGTAAAATGACCGACTGTACATCATGAGTAGACCTGGGATTAAAAAAAGTGGCAATTCTGTGTGTGTATATGTATAAACATTTCATGTGTATTCTGTATATTTACAATTTGTGGTTGTTGGTAACGAAACCTGTTTAAACTCTGTAATGAGGAAGGCCTTCTTCACACACACACACTGCGTCTTCATACACCCAATAGCATGTCTCGAACACGTACACACACTTGAGCCATGTGCCAAACCTCAACTACTCAGTATTTTATAGTGCTCATCGTGTGCCTGAGTTTCCTGAGGTCATTATCGATTCGGTTTAAAGAATTGAATCCCATACCCGTCCTGCTAAAAAAAACACTTCCTGGTCTTGTGTTGAGGAAATTTGACCTTGAATTTTAAGCAAGGACACGAGGAGCTCTGAGTGTTTGGTGGACAAGCTGGCGCGAGTTTGAATCCCGATATTTATTCTAATTTATTATAACCGATAACCCACTCTCCTGATTTTCTGTTTTGTATAACGTCTGGCAGAAAGACGGAGTGTGAAGTAAAAAAAAATGCACACGTTACGATTTTTTTATACATATGTATATGAATATAATACTGTATACAGCTTACATATACTACAAAACCTTCTGTTTCACATCGATACAATAAAAAGCAATGCATTTCTCGACTCATTTATTTGATGGTCTGTGGTTTTATTTTTGTTCATTTTTCTTTACATTCTACAATTTATAAAAAAAATCAATAATAGAAAGATTGAAATGAAAACGTATTAAAAACGGAAACTTGTATGATTATATAAAAAATATAAGAAATTATTTATTTGCCTCTCAGCACAGGGTCAGCTATGATACAGTGGCCCCTGATGCAGACAGGGTTGAGGGCCTTACTCAAGGGCCCAACAGTGCCAGTGCAGCAGTGCTGGGGTTTAAACTTCAAACCTTTTTTCAGATCTCTCCAGAGACGTTCAGTGGGGTTCAAGTCTGGGCTCTGGAGCAGGTTTTCATAAAGGACGTCTTTTTACATTGCTACATTCATCATTCCCTTGATCCTGACTCATCTCCCAGTTCCTGCCGCTGAAAAACATCCCCACAGCATGATGCTGCCACCCCATTGCTTCACTGTAGGGATGGTATTGGCCAGGTGATGAGCAGTGCCTGGTTTCCTCCAGACATGGGGTTTGGCATTTAGGTCAAAAAGTTCAATTTCTCAGGGTCTCCCTGACTAAGGTCCTTCTCCTCGATCGCTCGGTTTGGAAAAAAAAGTCCAAATTTTTTCCATTTACGGATAATGGAGGCCACTGTGCTCATTTTGACTTTGCAGAAGTTTTTCTGTCCCCTTCCCCACATCTGTGCCTCAATACAATCCAGTTTCTGAGGTCTACAGACAGTTTCTTGGGCTTCCTGGTTTGGTTTGTGCTCTGAGATGTAATGTAATGTTCTACAGACAGGTGTGTGTCTTTCCACATTATGTCCAATCAACTGAAGGTACTACAGGTGGACTCCAATCAAGTTGCAGAAATGTTTCAAGGATGATCAGTGGAAACAGGAGGCACCTGAGCTCCATTTCGAGTGTCCTGTCAAAGGCTGTGATACGTATGTACATGAGTTCTTTCATTTTTTAATTTTTAATAAATTTGCAAAGATTTCAAACAAACTTCTTTTGTCATTTTGGGGTTTTGTTTGTAGAATTTTGAGTAAAATAATGACTTTAATCTGTTAAAAAAAAGGCTGTAACATAAATTGTTTTTTGAATAGTGAAGAGCTGTGAAAACTTTCAGGATGCACTGTATGGTGCTTGAGCTCGGATTCTTGACCATCATCTGCAATGCTCGGGCTTGAACTCCTCAACCTTCATCTATTATGCTGGGACTTATATCCCCAACTTCATCTGTTTTTCTTGAGTTTGAACCCTCATCCCAAAGTTGTTTAATAGGGTTATAGCAGGAGAAGGGGAAATTTCATGGTCCCACATACTTTAGTCCATATAATGTATACAGTATCTCACAAAAGTAAGTGCACCCCTTACATTTCAGCAACCATTTAATTATATTTTGTAAGGGATGACACTATAGAAATGAAACAAATGTTTTAGATTAGTCAATGTGCAGTTTGTATACAGTACAGATTTACTGTCCTCTAAAAATATCTCAACAGGACCCTCATCCACACGCTTCTGCTTTTTGAAGGATGAAATGGTAGGATTGAGATGCAGAGCCACCAAAAACCTCAGCTTCCTCCACCCGTCTTTTCCTCAGACCTTCCAGCAGTAGTTTGCCTACAAATTTACGTTGTTGCTTGATTAAGAGCAACACTTTACATTAGAAATGATGGAACTCCATGTGGACAGGACGGGACACAGGCTTATGTGCGCATGTCACAAAATCATTCCAATTGAAAGCACCTGCACATGTAAACACCATATCAGATTAGAGAACGTCTCATTAAACAGTCCACTGAATATCAATTAAAACCTTAATTTCAACTACTTAAAAAAAATTGAGCAAAGTGTATGTGTACGGTTCAGTTCTGAATCGTCGTTTGAGCTGTGAATTGCTACACACTCGTGAACAGCAGAGTGAACAGCAGTGAACTGAGCACACAGCCCTGAGGGGCCCCAGTGCTCAGTGTGTTGGTGCTGGAAATGCTGTTCCCGATCCGGACTGACTGGGGTCTCCCAGTCTTGAGTCCATAATCCAGTTGCAGAGGGAGGTCTTCAGGCCCAGTAGGCTCAGCTACTTAATGATGAGAGATGATTGTGTTGAATGCTGAACTGAAGTCTATGAACAGTATTTGTACATGTCCTTATTGTGCAGGTGGGTGAGGGCTACATGGAGGGTCAAGGAGATGGCATCATCTGTGAAACAGTTTGGACGATACGCAAACTGCATGGGGTCCATTGAGGGTGGATCTTGATATACTTGAATGAAGCACTTTATTACAATGAGTGTGAGTGCGACGGGACAATAGTCATTGAGGCAGGAGTCGGTAGACTTCTTTGGCCGTCTCTAGATTTTAGCAGCACACGCTCTTTTGCGGACATCCACGGCTTCTGGTTGGAGCGTGTAGTGATGGTCTTGGAGATGATCACATCATCAATGCTCTTGCTGATGTAGCTGGTCACTAATGATGTGAACCTCCAAGTTGATGGAACCGCCAATGGTTGCAGCCTCACTAAACATGTCCCAGTCAGTGCACTCAAAACAGTCCTGAAGAGCAGAAGCGGCTCCTGCTGGCCAGGTTTTTACCTGTTACACAACCGGTTTAGAGCGTCTGATGAGCGGCCTGTATGCTGGAATCAGCATAATAGAGATGTGGTCTGACTAGCAGGGGTAGGGGCAGGGCTTTGTACGGTACACACCAGGGATGTTTGAAGCAGTGGTAAATTCCCGTGGTTAATAAAATGGCCTGCATCTTACAGTCACGAACTGCACTAGCGATGAGCAATAGCGTGAGACAAACACAGAGTTCTTGCACCATTCTGTGTTGATATAAACACATATTTTCATTATTGGAACTATAGTCAAAGTTGGTGTATGTATATGTGTTGGGGATCTGCGTATTGAAAATGTAACATTTTATTTTATTTTTGAAATAAATCAAATAAACTAAATGACTCAAAAAAAAAAAAAGAAAAAAAAAGATCCGGTTATTTTTAAGAATTCGATTCAAAGAATCGAGTCACTAAAATGATCCGAACTTTCCATCACTAGCACAGGTCAAAGAGGGGACCGGGGAGTGGGCGGGCATTGGAAGGCTGGTCGGTGACGTCACTCGGGCTCTTCAGCCAATCAGATGCTGTGTGTGAAGACACCGCGCTTCCGGGTCAGGCGCGAGCGCGAGGTTCGGCGGGAGAGCCGGAAGTTTCGCAAAGCTACGAAACAAACGAGCAATAAATAAATTAATTAATTGAAATATATAAAATATACATATCACAAAAACAGGAATATGGCTAAATCTAAAGTTAAATAGGCTTGAAGGTCGCTTTCGAAGCGTTTTGGAGAAAAGGAGGAAAAACCGGAAGTTCCTCAGAGTCTCGCCGATTAGCTTAGCTTAGCTTAAGAGGGGAAAGAGAGGGAGGTGAAAAAAGGACGGAACCAGTCACAGACTATAAAATAAATTAAACATATAGAAAGCTTTCATTTGTTTTAGCCGAATACGGATTTTGTTTTTTCTATACATCCGGGGTTTTTTTGTTCCCTAGTCAGAAAAGTTACATATTCACATAGACGCGAACGCGCACGCACGGACGCGGGCGCGCGCTTTGGCACGCACCGACCTGCAGGCCTGCATGAGGAAAGAAACGGAACCATAGTGTTATTATTTTTATTTTTATAGTAATTTATAACTGGGAAAATGTCGGCTCAGGCGCAGATGCGGGCCATGCTGGACCAGCTGATGGGGACAAGCCGAGACGGTGAGTGGAAACGCGTGTGTGTTTCCTGATCATCCATGTTTTAGCTTTTAGCATTAGCTCCTGCACTGAGCGCTGTGTAGCTCCATCTGCTTCATCAGATGTTTCAGAAAGCCTCCTCAGGCTGATCCACAAGTAGTGTGAGTGTCAGGGAGGAACAAGGACGCGTTCAGACACATACAAATGTGTAAAATAAGTATATAATTATGTCCCTGTGTGTGTGTGTGTGTGTGTATATATATATATATATATATATATATATATATATATATATATATATATCACACACATACATGGGTTGAATCAGATCTCCGAGAAGATCCCTGACTGAACCTCAACCCCACTGAAACACAGTGTTTGGGGGAACAGTGCGAAACCCAGACCTCCTTTTTTATTCCCAGACTGAAGATAACTCCATGACATGAGTGTCATGATGGGGGGTGCACATACTTTTGCCTGCTTAGCATGTTTAAAAGTTGCTGAAGATTTTAGTTCCTATATATTCCAGAGCGTCCCGTAGCTGATGATCCACCACAGTGATCTATATCGTAGGGGATTGTTTTGTTCACCTGAGCTTCAGCACTTCTCCACACCGTGATGTGATGATGTTTTTTTTCTTCTTTCATTTCGAACGATGAATCTGGATCAAGTCGTCGTTGGAACAGATGTATTTGTTTGATTAGAGGAGAAGGTCTGACGGTATAAAGGACGAGCTGAAACGTATTGGGTGAAGTTCCAGATGGGGTTCAGAGACCGACTCTTATTTCTTTATTATTTTAACGTTTTCTTGTCGTTCCAGGAGACTCGATGAGACAGAGGATCAAGTTCACGGATGAAAGAGTGTGTAAAAGCCATCTGCTGGAATCCTGCCCTCACGACATCTTATCGGGGACGGTGAGTACCTCCGAGATGTTTTCTGCTTTAATCCATGTCCTCTTATGACTGAGGTCCCCATTAACTGGATCTGACTTTATATATGTATTAAAAGACCCCTGTCTTAAACATGTCTCTGCTCAGTCCCGTCTCCGACTCTGCTGTGTGTCGTGATGTAGAGTTTTGGTCTCAGTGTGTTTCTGAGACACAGGAATAATATCAGTGCAGACTTTATTTCATGATTATTCCTGTTCTCTCTCCTGTGTCCCCTCATTTTCCTCCTCTGTGTGTGTATCTCATGTCTTTGTGGTCCACTCTTTTTTTTCCTACCTGTGTCTCCCCTGGTGTGTGTATATCTTGTGTGTATCCTTTGTGTTCCCTCATGTGTGTGTATCCTCTGTGTTCCCTCGTGTGTGTGTGTATCCTCTGTGTCCCCTCGTGTGTGTGTGTGTGTATCCTCTGTGTCCCCTCGTGTGTGTGTCCCCTCGTGTGTGTGTATCCTTTGTTTCCCCTCATGTGTGTGTGTATCCTCTGTGTCCCCTCGTGTGTGTATCCTCTGTGTCCCCTCGTGTGTGTGTGTGTGTATCCTCTGTGTCCCCTCGTGTGTGTGTGTATCCTCTGTGTCCCCTTGTGTGTTTGTGTGTGTATCCCCTGTGTCCCCTCGTGTGTGTATCCCCTGTGTCCCCTCGTGTGTGTATCCCCTGTGTCCCCTCGTGTGTGTATCCCCTGTGTCCCCTCGTGTGTGTATCCCCTGTGTCCCCTCGTGTGTGTATCCCCTGTGTCCCCTCGTGTGTGTATCCCCTGTGTCCCCTCGTGTGTGTATCCCCTGTGTCCCCTCGTGTGTGTATCCCTGTGTCCCCTCGTGTGTGTATCCCCTGTGTCCCCTCGTGTGTGTGTGTATCCCCTGTGTCCCCTCGTGTGTGTGTGTATCCCCTGTGTCCCCTCGTGTGTGTGTATCCCCTGTGTCCCCTCGTGTGTGTGTATCCCCCGTGTCCCCTCGTGTGTGTGTATCCCCCGTGTCCCCTCGTGTGTGTGTATCCCCGTGTCCCCTCGTGTGTGTGTATCCCCCGTGTCCCCTCGTGTGTGTGTATCCCCCGTGTCCCCTCGTGTGTGTGTATCCCCCGTGTCCCCTCGTGTGTGTGTATCCCCCGTGTCCCCTCGTGTGTGTGTATCCCCCGTGTCCCCTCGTGTGTGTGTATCCCCCGTGTCCCCTCGTGTGTGTGTATCCCCCGTGTCCCCTCGTGTGTGTGTATCCCCCGTGTCCCCTCGTGTGTGTGTATCCCCCGTGTCCCCTCGTGTGTGTGTATCCCGTCCTCGTGTGTGTGTATCCCCCGTGTCCCCGTGTGTGTGTATCCCCCGTGTCCCCTCGTGTGTGTATCCCCTCGTGTGTGTATCCCCTCGTGTGTGTATCCCGTGTCCCCTCGTGTGTGTATCCCCGTGTCCCCTCGTGTGTGTGTATCCCCCGTGTCCCCTCGTGTGTGTGTATCCCCCGTGTCCCCGTGTGTGTGTATCCCCCGTGTCCCCTCGTGTGTGTATCCCCTCGTGTGTGTATCCCCTGTGTCCCCTCGTGTGTGTATCCCCTGTGTCCCCTCGTGTGTGTATCCCCTGTGTCCCCTCGTGTGTGTGTATCCCCTGTGTCCCCTCGTGTGTGTATCCCCTGTGTCCCCTCGTGTGTGTGTATCCCCTGTGTCCCCTCGTGTGTGTGTGTATCCCCTGTGTCCCCTCGTGTGTGTGTATCCCCTGTGTCCCCTCGTGTGTGTATCCCCTGTGTCCCCTCGTGTGTATCCCCTGTGTCCCCTCGTGTGTGTGTATCCCCTGTGTCCCCTCGTGTGTGTGTGTCCCCTCGTGTGTGTGTCCCCTGTGTCCCCTCGTGTGTGTGTCCCCTCGTGTGTGTGTCCCCTGTGTCCCCTCGTGTGTGTGTGTGTCCCGTGTCCCCTCGTGTGTGTGTGTGTCCCCTGTGTCCCCTCGTGTGTGTGTGTGTGTCCCCTGTGTCCCCTCGTGTGTGTGTGTGTGTGTCCCCTGTGTCCCCTCGTGTGTGTGTGTGTCCCCTGTGTCCCCTCGTGTGTGTGTGTGTGTGTGTCCCCTGTGTCCCCTCGTGTGTGTGTGTGTGTCCCCTGTGTCCCCTCGTGTGTGTGTGTGTGTGTCCCCTGTGTCCCCTCGTGTGTGTGTGTGTCCCCTGTGTCCCCTCGTGTGTGTGTGTGTCCCCTGTGTCCCCTCGTGTGTGTGTGTCCCCTGTGTCCCCTCGTGTGTGTGTGTGTCCCCTCGTGTGTGTGTCACATGTGTGTCTCATCTCTCCTGTGTTTCTCCTGTGTGTGTCCTGAGCAGCGTATGGACCTGGGCGAGTGTTTGAAAGTGCATGACCTAGCCCTGAGGGCAGACTACGAGATCGCCTCCAAACACCAGGAGTACTTCTTCGAGCTGGACGTGAGTGTGGACAATAAATGTTTATTTTAGTAGTTTGAGAAGAATCATGATCATGTTGATCAGACTTGACCAGAAGGTCATGCGTTCAAATCCCAGCACTACTAAGCTGCCCCTAAACAATTGTGTGTGTGTGTGTGTGTGTGTGTGTGTGTGTGTGTGTGTGTGTGGTGTGTGTGTGTGTGGTGTGTGTCCAGGCCGCCGAACACTTGCAGTCGTTTATCGCCGACTGTGACCGGAGAACCGAACTCGCCAAGAAGCGCCTGGCAGAGACTCAGGAAGAGATCAGCGCCGAGGTCGCCGCCAAGGTAACAACCGGCTTTGGCTCGTTATCGTCTCGTTAACGTCTCGGTTTGTTACACACCTATACCAAAAATCATTCAGAAACAAAGGGGAGATGATAAATGTCAGGGTTTTCACTCTTTGACCACATTTTCCTTGTAGTGCATGACTGATTTCTTTAACTGCTCTCTCTCTCCCTCCCCCTCTCTCTCTCTCTCTCTCTCTTTCTCTTTCTCTCTCGGTGGGTGTGTGTGAGTGAGTGAGAGAGATAGAGAGAGAAAATTCCCCAGTGTTTGATCTGAAACTGTGTTTTTGTCTATAAAGGATGTCAGTTAGGGAGACGAGTTGGTTGTACACCTGGTTTATACAGCTGACAGGAAGTTCACAATATTTACATTTTAGGCTGTTTAGTAACGTTTACAATCACGCTACTAGTTTTTATTGAATCCCTGCTAACGGTCATAATTAAAACAATTAAAACACAATAAAACAAGCCCCGCCCCTTCAATATGAAGGACATGTGGTCTGTCCCAGCTATGAATCCAGACATACATATCGACCAGGAGTTTATTTATAGAGGTTATATCGTGTTTATAGAGGTTATATCGTTATTGTAGCGGTTATATCATGTTTGTAGAGGTTATATCATGTTTGTAGAGGTTATATCGTGTTTATAGCAGTTATATCGTGTTTGTAGAGGTTATATCATGTTTGTAGAGGTTATATCATGTTTGTAGAGGTTATATCGTGTTTGTAGAGGTTATATCGTGTTTATAGCAGTTATATCGTGTTTGTAGAGGTTATATCGTGTTTATAGCAGTTATATCGTGTTTGTAGAGGTTATATCATGTTTGTAGAGGTTATATCGTGTTTGTAGAGGTTATATCGTGTTTATAGCGGTTATATCGTGTTTGTAGAGGTTATATCGTGTTTATAGCAGTTATATCGTGTTTGTAGAGGTTATATCGTGTTTATAGCAGTTATATCGTGTTTGTAGAGGTTATATCGTGTTTATAGCGGTTATATCGTGTTTGTAGAGGTTATATCGTGTTTATAGCGGTTATATCGTGTTTGTAGAGGTTATATCGTGTTTATAGCGGTTATATCGTGTTTGTAGAGGTTATATCGTGTTTATAGCGGTTATATCGTGTTTGTAGAGGTTATATCGTGTTTGTAGAGGTTATATCGTGTTTATAGCGGTTATATCGTGTTTGTAGAGGTTATATCGTGTTTATAGCGGTTATATCGTGTTTGTAGAGGTTATATCGTGTTTATAGCGGTTATATCGTGTTTGTAGAGGTTATATCGTGTTTATAGCGGTTATGTCGTGTTTATAGTGGTTATGTCGTGTTTATAGCGGTTATGTCGTGTTTATAGCGGTTATATCTATCCCATCATTATAATCCCGTTACAGCTCTTCTTTCTTTTTCATCTCTTCATTTACTCCAACTTCTATTTTTGTTTCTCCATTCTCATTTGTCTCGTTCTCTCCCCTCTTTCTGTCTTCTTTTTCTTTCTCCTCCTTCTCTTCTTCTACTCATCCTTTTCTTCCCCTTCTCTCCTCTTCCTTCTTCTTCTTCTCATCATCTTCTTCTTCTTCCTCCCCTTCTCTCCTCTTCTTCTATTTCTTTCTTACTTTTATTCCTTGGTGTCTTTCTTTCGCTCTCTTGTCTTCTCCCTGCTCTGCTTTTTTTTTTACATTTCTTACCATTCTTTTTCTTGTTCTCCTCAAAATATCATTAGCATACTATATTATTTATTAATATTCATATTTAGATTATTGGTGTGTGTGTGTGTGTGTGTGTGTGTGTGTGTGTTTCAGGCAGAGCGTGTGCATGAACTCAATGAGGAAATTGGGAAGTTGTTGGCGCGAGCGGAGCAGTTGGGTGGAGAGGGGAACGTGGAGGAGGCTCAGCAGGTCCTGGAGAAGGTGGAGAAAACACGTGCTATGAAACGAGAGGCAGAGGTCAGTGTACTGTTCGGAGCAATCATACACACTTCGTAACGTAACACCTCATCACATCGTCGTGTGTGTGTGTGTGTGTAGGACATATACCGAAACTCCATGCCAGCCTCCAGTTTCCAGCAGCAGAAGCTGAGGGTGTGTGAGGTTTGCTCCGCCTACCTTGGCCTCCATGACAACGACCGTCGCCTCGCCGACCACTTTGGCGGAAAGCTGCACCTGGGCTTCATCGAGATCCGGGAGAAGTTGGAGAAACTCAGAGTGAGGAGGACAGGAGCACACACAGCTTTCACCACCATGTGACTTTAGATCTGATATCAACACGATGTGAAAAACATTTTCCGCTTGCAGTCTAATGTGTCTCTCTCTGTCCGTCCGTCTGTCTCTCTCTGTCCGTCCGTCTGTCTCTCTCTATCCGTCTGTTTCTAACTGTCTGTCTGTCTCTAACTGTCTGTCTGTCTCTCACCATCTGTGTCTCTGTCTGTCCGTCTGTCTCTCTCTCTGTCCGTCTGTCTCTATCTGTCTGTCTCTAACTGTCCGTCTGTCTCTCTCTGTCCGTCTGTCTCTCACCATCTGTCTCTCTCTGTCTGTCTCTCACTATCTGTCTGTCTGTCTGTCTGTCTCTCTCTCTCTCTCTCTCTCTCTCTCTCTCTCTCTCTCACGATCTGTCTCTCCCTGTCCCTCTGTCTGTCTGTCTGTTCGTCTGTCTGTCTGTCTGTCTCTCTCTCTCTCTCTCTCTCTCTCTCTCTCTCTCTCTCTCTCTCTCTCTCACTATCTGTCTCTCCCTGTCCCTCTGTCTGTCGGTCTCTCTGTCTGTTTGTCTGTCTCTCACTATTTGTATTTCTGTCTGTCTGTCTTTCTCTCACCATCTATCTGTGTCTCTCTCTCTCTCTCTCTCTCTCTCTCTCTCTCTCTCTCTCTCTCTCTCTCTCTCTCTCTCTCTCTCTGTGTTTTTGATCATCTCATCTTCTTTGCCTGTCTGTCTCTGTTTGTTTGTCTCTTGCTGCTTGTCTCTGTTTGTCTGTGTCTATTTTGTCTTTCTGTTTGTTGATTTCTGTCTCTCTGTTTGTCCGTGTGTCAGAAAGCAGTGGTGGAGAAGCAGGAGCGGATGCGCATGAAACGGCGGGAGGAGAGAGAGCGAGAGGAGGAGAGACAGAAGGAGTGGGAGCTGGAGAGAGAGAGGGAGCGTGAACGTGAGCGAGAAAGAGAGCGGGAGAGGGAACGTGAGAGAGAGCGAGAGCGGGAGAGAGAGCGCAGGAGGTGAGTTACTCTCATAGGATTCTAATAGAAATTTATTTTACATTTTTATAAACACTTTTACATAATGTTTTATCTCTCTCTCTCTCTCTCGCTCTCTCTCAGGTCCAGATCCCGCAGTGGGGAAAGATACAGGTGAATATGACTACAGTGTGTTACACACTGCATATGGAGGTTCTCTCTGAAGTTCAGATGTTCACATTACTTTCTGCTTTAGTTCAGGAAGTATGGAATTCCACTTGTGACATAAAATTAACCAGCATTATGAATTCACAAGTCAATCAGTTAAGCAGAGTAAATACACCTCCGTGATTGGCTAGTGTCTGATAACAAGAGTGTATGCCCCTCCCACCCTGAGAGCACAGCTAGTATTGGACTTAAAATAATGTTTACCTGTGTGTGTGTGTGTGTGTGTGTGTGTGTGTGTGTGTGTGTGTGTGTGTGTGTGTGTGTGTGTGTGTGTGAACGTGTAAGGGACGGTGGAAGCTCGTCCTCTCATCGCTCACGGCGACATCGCTCCTCACACTCTAGAGATCGAGAGCGGGAAAGGAAGCATAGACATAAAGAGCGCCATCGCTCTCGCTCCCACTCTCACAGGAGTAAAAAGAAGAGGTGTGTCTCATTATACACGTCAAAACTCACAATAACACACCTGGAGTGTCAACGTTTAAAGGGATGAGGTGTAGGATAATTAAAGGGATGTTCAGGGTAATTAAAGGGAGGGTGTAGGATAATTAAAGGGAATAGTGCAGAATGATTAAAGGGATAGTGCAGTATAATTTAAGGGAGGGTGTAGGATAATTAAAGGGATAGTGCAGGATAATTAAAGGGATGTTACAGGGTAATTTAAGGGAGTGTGTAGGATAATTAAAGGGGATAGTGCAGTATAATTAAAGGGATTGGGTAGGATAATTAAAGGGATTGTGTAGGATAATTAAAGGGATAGTGCAGTATAATTAAAGGGATGTTACAGGGTAATTAAAGGGAGAGTGCAGTATAATTAAAGGGATGTTACTGGGTAATTAAAGGGATAGTGCAGTATAATTAAAGGGATGTTACAGGGTAATTAAAGGGAGGGTGTAGGATAATTAAAGGGAATAGTGCAGAATGATTAAAGGGATAGTGCAGTATAATTAAAGGGATGTTACAGGGTAATTAAAGGGAGAGTGCAGTATAATTAAAGGGATGTTACTGGGTAATTAAAGGGATTGTGCAGTATAATTAAAGGGATGTTACAGGGTAATTAAAGGGAGAGTGCAGTATAATCAAAGGGAGAGTGCAGTATAATTAAAGGGATGTTACAGGGTAATTAAAGGGAGGGTGCAGGATAATTAAAGGGAGGGTGTGGGATAATTAAAGAGAGTGCAGAATGATTAAAGGGATGTTACAGGGTAATTAAAGGGAGGGTGCAGTATAATTAAAGGGATGTTACTGGGTAATTAAAGGGATTGTGCAGTATAATTAAAGGGATGTTACAGGGTAATTAAAGGGAGAGTGCAGTATAATCAAAGGGAGAGTGCAGTATAATTAAAGGGATGTTACAGGGTAATTAAAGGGAGGGTGCAGGATAATTAAAGGGAGGGTGTGGGATAATTAAAGAGAGTGCAGAATGATTAAAGGGATGTTACAGGGTAATTAAAGGGAGGGTGCAGTATAATTAAAGGGATGTTACTGGGTAATTAAAGGGATAGTGCAGTATAATTAAAGGGATGTTACAGGGTAATTAAAGGGAGAGTGCAGTATAATTAAAGGGATGTTACAGGGTAATTAAAGGGAGAGTGCAGTATAATTAAAGGGATGTTACAGGGTAATTAAAGGGAGGGTGTAGGATAATTAAAGAGAGAGTGCAGAATGATTAAAGGGATGTTACAGGGTAATTAAAGGGAGGGTGCAGTATAATTAAAGGGATGTTACTGGGTAATTAAAGGGATTGTGCAGTATAATTAAAGGGATGTTACAGGGTAATTAAAGGGAGAGTGCAGTATAATCAAAGGGAGAGTGCAGTATAATTAAAGGGATGTTACAGGGTAATTAAAGGGAGGGTGCAGGATAATTAAAGGGAGGGTGTGGGATAATTAAAGAGAGTGCAGAATGATTAAAGGGATGTTACAGGGTAATTAAAGGGAGGGTGCAGTATAATTAAAGGGATGTTACTGGGTAATTAAAGGGATAGTGCAGTATAATTAAAGGGATGTTACAGGGTAATTAAAGGGAGAGTGCAGTATAATTAAAGGGATGTTACAGGGTAATTAAAGGGAGAGTGCAGTATAATTAAAGGGATGTTACAGGGTAATTAAAGGGATAGTGCAGAATGATTAAAGGGATGTTACAGGGTAATTAAAGGGATAGTGCAGAATGATTAAAGGTATGTTACAGGGTAATTAAAGGGAGAGTGCAGTATAATTAAAGGGATGTTACAGGGTAATTAAAGGGAGAGTGCAGTATAATTAAAGGGATGTTACAGGGTAATTAAAGGGATAGTGCAGAATGATTAAAGGTATGTTACTGGGTAATTAAAGGGAGAGTGCAGTATAATTAAAGGGATGTTACAGAGTAATTAAAGGGAGAGTGCAGTATAATTAAAGGGATGTTACAGGGTAATTAAAGGGATAGTGCAGAATGATTAAAGGTATGTTACTGGGTAATTAAAGGGAGAGTGCAGTATAATTAAAGGGATGTTACAGAGTAATTAAAGGGAGAGTGCAGTATAATTAAAGGGATGTTACAGGGTAATTAAAGGGATAGTGCAGAATGATTAAAGGTATGTTACTGGGTAATTAAAGGGAGAGTGCAGTATAATTAAAGGGATGTTACAGAGTAATTAAAGGGAGAGTGCAGTATAATTAAAGGGATGTTACAGAGTAATTAAAGGGAGAGTGCAGTATAATTAAAGGGATGTTACAGAGTAATTAAAGGGAGTGCAGTATAATTAAAGGGATGTTACAGGGTAATTAAAGGGATAGTGCAGAATGATTAAAGGTATGTTACTGGGTAATTAAAGGGAGAGTGCAGTATAATTAAAGGGATGTTACAGAGTAATTAAAGGGAGAGTGCAGTATAATTAAAGGGATGTTACAGAGTAATTAAAGGGAGAGTGCAGTATAATTAAAGGGATGTTACAGGGTAATTAAAGGGATAGTGCAGAATGATTAAAGGTATGTTACTGGGTAATTAAAGGGAGAGTGCAGTATAATTAAAGGGATGTTACAGAGTAATTAAAGGGAGAGTGCAGTATAATTAAAGGGATGTTACAGGGTAATTAAAGGGATAGTGCAGAATGATTAAAGGTATGTTACTGGGTAATCAAAGGGAGAGTGCAGTATAATTAAAGGGATGTTACAGAGTAATTAAAGGGAGGGTGCAGTATAATTAAAGGGATGTTACAGAGTAATTAAAGGGAGAGTGCAGTATAATTAAAGGGATGTTACAGAGTAATTAAAGGGATGTTACAGGATAATTAAAGGGAATAGTGCAGGATGATTAAAGGGATGTTACAGGGTAATTAAAGGGATAGTGCAGAATGATTAAAGGGATGTTACAGGGTAATTAAAGGGAGGGTGTGGGATAATTAAAGGGAGGGTGCAGTATAATTAAAGGGATGTTACAGGGTAATTAAAGGGAGGGTGCAGTATAATTAAAGGGATGTTACAGGGTAATTAAAGGGAGGGTGCAGTATAATTAAAGGGATGTTACAGGATAATTAAAGGGAATAGTGCAGGATGATTAAAGGGATATTATTATCTGTGTATATAAATTAGAATAGTAGATTTGTCGTCTGTGATGAACAGTTCTGATTTCCTGGTTTTTATTTCTCCAGGTCGTCGTACACGAGAGAGAGAGAGCGCGAGCGCTCGGGGTCGCAGGAGAGATTGAGGGAGTGCGGAGCGGAGGACAGGTGGAGGGATGACAGCCGGAGGGATTTGGAGCGAGAGCCTGGAGAGAGGGAGCGGTCACCATCGTCCCCGGAGTTGGGCAGACTGAGGGGGAGAGAGAGATCCGTATCGGTGGAGAGAGAGAACCGCTCCAGCTCAGAGGAGAGAGAGTCGGGAGAGATATAAACGCACAAGGAGAAAGAGAAGGAGAGAGAGAAAGAGATGATGTTCACATGACTTGTCTGTGTTTTCTTAATTTCTGTGTGTTCGCTGATCTCTAGGTGACTGGATGGGTTTGGCAGAGACACACCACCATTTATCATTCAACACAATCTAACACAATTCGGCTCCCCACCACACACACACACACACACACACACACACACACACACACACACACACACACACCTATGCTATCTGGATTATTAGTTCAGCTTTGAGTTGCCGTCCCCCTATTTGTATTAAATGAAATGATTGTAAACACAATCGGATCAGATATTTTCTGCACGCTTCCTTTTACACGTTTTTTCACGGTCCAATCCGGTCATTTTTTCTCCGCATGCGAGTCCTGGTCATAACTGCAGCATGAAGCCCCAGAATTATTTTTACATGATTTATTTTTGCTAAAAAAGGAGAAAAAGAAAAACGCCACATAACTTTCTTCGTCTAATCGTCTTTAACCTCCTCCATCTTACAGGATTTCACTGGTGTAAATGCATCTGTGACCTTCAACACAAGATCGAAGATTTAAAAAAAGACCAGGTCCAGCGTGAAGGTTCTTCATGGTCTTCAGAGCTGCAGGTAGATGTTCTCGATCAGACCGTGGAGTTTTACCACAAGAAAGTGCCGAGTTACAAAATCAGCAGCAGATCGAAGCGGTAAAAAAAACAAAACGTGTTTTCGCTTTTGAGATCCAGGAAATAAAATAAAAAATGGCGGCTGATCGTAACAAAGTCCACCATGATGATCGTCTCCAGACGATTCCTCGTACCGGTTTCACCCAAATTTATGATTTAGTGCAGAAATGGAGCGACGTACAGGACCAGAGATCGTTCACTCGTGTTCTCCATTTAGATGTCTGAGAAAAAGCGAACTGCAATCTGCCAGCCAACCAACCAAAGCAGGGGGGGGGGGGGGTGTGGTTAAGAACTTCATTCATGTTACATCAAGTTCAGTGTGAGGAATAAAAACCTCGAGATGTTCACCTTCCACAAGGGATGTGTATTTTCATTCAGATAAAAAAGTCATTTGTTTTGTTTGTCCTTCTTCTTCTTATTATTATTATTATTAAACATAACTGAAGCTTTTACAGCAAATACGAAGCTCGAGTTCGTCGTTTGTTACCGAGCTGCTTTACGTCGGACGTCGTTTTTTTTTTTTCCTACAGACATCCTAAAGGAAAATTCCAGGGAATTCTGAGCGTCTGTACGTACGATGATTTGAGTTTGGTGTGTTTCCTGTACAGGCAACAAAACCGAAGGTCATCAAGGGCCAGATTTTGCCCTCATGAGCGTCATAATGAATTAATTCAATCTAAAACGTAGAAACGTGTCAAAAAAGGAAAACGTTTGGTCTCGACGCAGCAGATTTGATTCAAATTTAAATAAACGAGTAGATTTTCCGTTCTTTTTTCTTTTTATAACATTTAAAAAGTCTTTAACTACCCGCCCAAATGTAGTTTTCTAAAAATGGATATAATAAAAAAATTAATAAAAAGTGTGAATTTTTCGTTCATGGATTTGGTCCTCACTAAAATCCCTCGTGTCCTCACAAAAAAAAATATTAAAAAGCAACAAAAGGACTACGTTTAATTACAAGTCTCGACTCTCGCGTGTCAAATGCGTTGATTTCTTTCTTCCAGCGACTAAATTACTTGAAACAAAAACCGAGATTTTCTAACAGAGATGGACCCGGTGTGATCCTGAAGCCTGGTATGAACACGTCTCTCCAGATGTGCTCGTTATCCAGTGGGGTTTTTTACTGCTATTATTTAGATTCGTCTGAAAGGTGATGAAGTTTATATACGTCACCGCGAACGCTCGACTAAATACAAAACGACGGTTACGTCCCGCTTACGTCCCAATTCCGCATGCTGTCCCGAGACGTAGCCGTTGCTTTTTATTTTCTTCTGGAAACACAAAACACACTTTTAGCTTCAAATGCTTATTTGTACTTTCAGGTTGTTTATCACAAAAGAATGAAAATGAAAGAAAGCCAACTGTTTCTACAATATTCTAGTGTGTAATTATCATTGTTTTTGTTTTATTTTTCAGTTTGGTGTTATTTTTTTGTTGTTGTTTGAGGAAAACTGGCACAACAAATGTTAAACAAGTTAAATAAAGGCGTTTGGAAAAAAACAACAATAAGCATTGCTTTCAAAATGTGTTTTATATTAATTTATTAGATTTTTGTTCCTCAGTATGACGCTGAAATCCGAAATTGACGTTCAGGTCTTTACGCTGAAGTAAAATTATTAACAAAACAATTTACGAACGCAATAAAAATCACACCGTGGGAATGAATGTCAACATTAACCTCAGATGTGTCGCAAAATCAAAAGAAAATAATATCTTTATTAATTAAACTCTTAGCATGAAGCGCCTTTTTGTTTAATATTCTCACAATGTGGTTTATATTATTTTATGATTTTACACAGTTAATATGTGGATATTTACCATTAGATTAATAGATATAATTGTTTTCTCAATGTTTTTATATCAGTTTCTTTTATTTTTCCTCAGTATTACACTGGAATCCAAAATGGCCGCCCAGGCTGTTGCTAGGCAACCGAGCGATCCCTGAGGGAAACGATGACGCTAGCACAAAGCTTACTTTTAAAAAGAACGAATTACAAAACGTGTTTAAGAAAGAAATGGTACAAAGTCCACATTTACCTCGAATTCATTTCTAAAATCACTAAGAAAACAATTCATATTGATAATTAAACTACACTTTAGCATGAGGCGCTAATCACAAAGGATTCTTAGCGGGATTTCCGCAGTGGTTTTTTCCTTTTTTTTTTTTTTTTTAGGATTTTACACATTGAATATGTAGATAAATTATTTTTCATTATTTTATTGTAAGACAATTAATGACAATTAATTTCTTTTAAAGACAATTCTTTCTTTCTTTATTCCTGTCTTTATTCCTGTCTTTCTGTCTGTATTTCTGTCTTTATTCCTGTCTTGTAATTATTTATGGTTGAATTTTTGTTCGCAATTAAAAACAATAACAATAATTGCAGAATTTGTGACATGGTTAATGCGCCACGCGTCCACCAGAGGGCAGTAAAGGATCGAGGGAGATTTAGTGCCGGCGGAAGTGGCGACGGAAGTGGCGACATCGGATTTGAAAGAAGACGCGGGCAGCAGGAAGTAAATACCGTTTTATCAAGAAATAAAGCAGAATAAAAAAAGTGAATGCAACATGGCGTTATTGGCACCTTACAGCAAAATCCCTGAACTGAACACTGCGACTATTCTAGTGAGTATCTGCACCGCGCTGTACACAATCCACTTCCGGGTTTACATCCGGGCTTTTTATTGCAACAATAAACGACCAGAAAATTTCACATGTAAAAACATTTATAGCATGAAGAAGTTTTACAAACATAATAATGACTTTTTAATAGAAAAAGAGGATTTTACATCTTCTAGTGTTTCAAAAGTTCTGTTAGTTTAAACATCAAAGGTTTTTTACAATCAATAATAATAGACGTTTTTACATCCTTTGAGTTTTGACACGTTTTTAAAGGAAAAGAAGAGAAATTTTATTACATTTATTTATTTAATTAATAAGCAATTAGCCATATACAAACAACATGGCAGTAACATTCGATTTTTACATTAAAACATACAGAACAGGTTATACACATATAAACACATTCAGGGGAGAAAATAAATAAATTAAATATAAAAACCAGGGCTGTGGTTTATTCTGAAAATCATATTTTTCTATAAAGGACAAAAGATTCATTGCATTTTTCTTTATCACTTTAAAGGCTTTTGTGAAGGAAATAAACTCATTATAAAATGTATTCAAGTATTTGGATTTGTGTCACTAAAACTTTCCCATCAGAAGTTTATTATTATCTTCATTACGAGTCTAAAGATAATGTGAGATTTATTAGATGTGGAACCTTTGGGGGGGGGGGGGGGAGTTATGGAGATCAGACCATGAAGTGATAAAAACAAATGTTCAGTGGTTTTAATGGGAGTGGTAGCTCCAGTTGTTAAGGGGCTGGATTAGTGATCGGAAGGTCGGGAGTTCAAGCTCCGGTCTCGCCAAGCTGCCACTCTTGGGCCCTTGAGCAAGGCCCTTAACCCTCTGTGCTCCAGGGGCGCCGTATCATGGCTGACCCTGCGCTCTGACCCCAGCTTTCAAGCAAGCTGGGATATGCGAAGAACAACATTTCACTGTGCTGTAATGTGTATGTGACAAATAAAGGCTATTCTATTCTATTCTAATATCATCACAAAATACACGTTTATTTAAATCTAATCCAAAACTTAGTCGTAAAGATTCACTGAATGGATAAACTTCATCTCGCGTCATATTTTGAAATGTATTTCTTTTGATTTTGGGAGATAAAAGAAATGTTAAATACTTCTAAGTATGTAAATGGTGCCTTCTGAAAAGTTTTTCTGTAAACTACTACAGGAGAAGAAATACATTTCTAATGGAGAGATTTCATATCGGAGGAGAAAAATCTAAAATTGGGTTTACACCGAATAGTTTCCGGCTTTGCGAAGATCAAATTTACCCGAGAGACAAATAAAACTATAATCAGAATTCACATCCTAACACTGAAAATCTGATTAATAAATACCTTCTGTACATCATATTCTTCTTTCTTTCTTTCTTTTTTTTTTTTTTAACAGTAAAGGAATAATAGCACAGAAACTTCTCACAAAAAAAGAACCTACTAAAGATATAAATTTTATATAAAATCATAAATTAATCAGATTTTTTTTAATGCTGATCAATACTTTTGATCTTCAAAGGAATTCACTTTAATAAAACTGTGACACATTTTAAAAATATAAACTCTGGAAATGAAAAAAGGTCCACTTGAGCATTGAACAGATCAGAAACAGATTTTTGAGCCTTTTTTTTCCACTGTTGAGAAAAAACTGATTTGTTACCAGCTAATATTCAGTTTATTTCTCCTACTTATACAGACGTTTGGGGCGAAAATAATGTTTGAGGGATTTTTATTTTTATTTATCCGTCAAATGTTTATGATTTTGTTGTTTTGTAAAGTTGGTGGAAAACGAGGAGAAGTTTCAGTCCAGGCTCGCTGACGCCATCGTGCAGCGGCAGAGAGACTTCAACGTCAGTGTGTGAGTGATGTCTTCATCATCATCATCTTCATCATCAAATATACAAAACAAAGCAAACGTTATCACCATGGAGAACCACAGTGGTGATTGAACACTGAGATTCATGCTGGTGTTTAATGATACACAGATTCATGCTGGTGTTTAGTGATTGAACACTGAGATTCATGCTGGTGTTTAGGGATTAAACACTGAGATTCATGCTGGTGTTTAATGATTGAACACTGAGATTCATGCTGGTGTTTAGGGATTAAACACTGAGATTCATGCTGGTGTTTAATGATTGAACACTGAGATTCATGCTGGTGTTTAGGGATTAAACACTGAGATTCATGCTGGTGTTTAATGATTGAACACTGAGATTCATGCTGGTGTTTAGGGATTAAACACTGAGATTCATGCTGGTGTTTAATGATTGAACACTGAGATTCATGCAGGTGTTTAGTGATACACAGATTCATGCTGGTGTTTAGTAATTGAACACTGAGATTCATGCTGGTGTTTAGTGATTGAACACTGAGATTCATGCTGGTGTTTAATGATACACAGATTCATGCTGGTGTTTAGTGATTGAACACTGAGATTCATGCTGGTGTTTAGGGATTAAACACTGAGATTCATGCTGGTGTTTAATGATTGAACACTGAGATTCATGCTGGTGTTTAGGGATTAAACACTGAGATTCATGCTGGTGTTTAATGATTGAACACTGAGATTCATGCTGGTGTTTAATGATTGAACACTGAGATTCATGCTAGTGTTTAGGGATTAAACACTGAGATTCATGCTGGTGTTTAATGATTGAACACTGAGATTCATGCTGGTGTTTAATGATACACAGATTCATGCTGGTGTTTAATGATTGAACACTGAGATTCATGCAGGTGTTTAGTGATACACAGATTCATGCTGGTGTTTAGTAATTGAACACTGAGATTCATGCTGGTGTTTAATGATTGAACACTGAGATTCATGCTGGTGTTTAGGGATTAAACACTGAGATTCATGCTGGTGTTTAATGATTGAACACTGAAATTCATGCAGGTGTTTAGTGATACACAGATTCATGCTGGTGTTTAGTAATTGAACACTGAAAACCCTGATTTGATCTTCATGACTCATTTCAGACGGCTAGCTTGCAGACTTCCTCTCCCAGTGGAGAACAGCGAGACTCGACCTCGTGTGGATCTGGTGGTGTTTATTGTGAACCTCCTGTTAGAGCGCAGGTAATCTCCATGGTAACCAATCCACCTTTAAACACACTTATCTGATGCTGCTACTTTCTGGATGAAACGTGGACATTTTTTTTGTTCAGCAAACTAACCTATGTCTCTCTCTCTCTCTCTCTCTCTCTCTCTCTCTCTCTCTCTCTCTCTCTGTCTATCACTCTGTTTTACTCTCTCATTCTGTCTTTTTATCTCACTGTGTCTCTCTCTCTCTCTCTGTCTCACTCTCTCACTCTGTCTCACTCTCTTGCTGTGTCTGTCTCTCGCTCCCGCACTCTCTCTCTATCTCTCTATCTCTCACTGTCTCTCTCTTTCTCTCTCTCTTTTTCTTTCTCTCTCTGTCTATCGCTCTGTCTCACTCTCTCGTTCTTTCTCTCACTGTGTGTCTCTCTCTGTCTCTTTTTCTGTCTCAATCTGTCTCACTCTCTTGCTGTGTCTGTCTCTCTCTCTCTCTCTCTCTCTCTCTCTCTCTCCCTCTCCCGCACTCTCTCTCTATCTAGTCTTCAGGTGGTGGAGAATTCACTCACTCACCTGAGATCAGATTTTTTCCTCGGGAAGGTTTGCTTCATGGTCACTGACGGTAGGTCAGATATCTTCTTTATCCCTTTAGATTGATTTTAGAAATAACTTTCTGCAATTATATACTTTTTATACGGTCTCCAGAGTAACCGTGTGTGTGTGTGTGTGTGTGTGTGTGTGTGTGTGTGTGTGTGTGTGTGTGTGTGTGTACGTACACAGCTCGGTGTGGTGCTCTGGCTCAGGAGCGTTTGCTCAGTGTGAAGAAACTTGCTGCGTCCCACCGCTGCCCTGTAATCTGTGCTGAACACCAGGTACAACACCATCATCATCTCCTTGAACACACACCGAGCACGGGCCTGACTAACATTCACATAAGAACGTTTGTGGACACCTGAGCATTAGATGTGTATTTCCTTCTTTTTTAACATATCATTCCACATTTGGTAATTTAGGACACTTAAGATCCACTCTGCTGTGAAAGATGTTCCACTAGATGTTTGGTGTGAGTAAAGTAAGGTCTTGCTGTAAGTGATGTGAGGAGGCCTGAGGTGCAGTCAGTGTTCACATTCATCCAAATCGGATTGGAGCTTCCAACCATGTAAAGCAGATCTTGTGCACAGGGGCTGCGTCATGCCGGAGCAGGTTTGAGTGAAGGGAAAAGTGCGTGCTCCTGCATCCAGAGTCATCGACCAATACAATTGTGTGACTCCAATGTGGTGTGAACAGTTTGGGGATGGAAACGGCAGGTGTCCCAATACTTTTGGTTATACCATTGTTTGATGAATTTTACCGATACTGATGGCGAGGTGGAATCGTACTTGCCAATAATTGATTAATCATCCGATAGTTTTTAAAATGGAAACTGGATAAAACAAAAAATCACAACACTCCATGTAAAATATAAACTTTATTACAAAAATAAACAGTACTGTATCATGAAGATGTGCCAAATTAAATAAATATAAGCATAGACCCAGTTACATCCAAAATGAAAGTAAAAACCAAAACACAAATAGTCAGTGATTCGCTCTAGAGGCCGCTCTTGTACCGCATAATGACAGCAGACCTTCTCAGCCACTCCATGTAAAATATACAGCACGTGGCCTCTAGAGGCCGCTCTCGTACTGTAGAACGCAACCCGGAAAAACTATCCACGTGGATCTTTGTTGATAGTTCCAGCAATCAACTATCTGTGCCGATTAATTGCCAAAACCACTGAATCGGTTGACCTCTAATATTTATTTCCATTTAGCGCTGGGATTTTTGGAAACTGTCCTGTGACAGATATATAAATATTCTTATAAAAATCTTAAAAGTCTTAATTCAATTGGCTTGTGATGGCTGTAAACAATAATAATATAAAAAAAGGCTGGTCTCTGGTTATTTACATGTTGAAATGGAAAGAAAAAAAATGCTTTTTTCAGAGAATTTCAGTTTATCGGACTGTAATTCAGGATCCTGGGACTGAACGCTTCCTCACCAGCATGTGGTGGAAGTGGAAGTGGGAGCTCAGTGGTTAAGACTTTGGGTTAGCTATTGGAAGGTTTGGGGGTTTAGGCCACAGTATTGCCAAACTCCCACTTAAGGCCCTTAGCCCTCAAAAACTGCATGTGACAAGTGTAAAGCACCTTTTTATCTCTGATAGGAATGTAACCTCATTCTTTCCTCACAGACAGACGATGGTGTCAACATGGCCGCCTCCAGACTCCTCTCCGTCCTGCAGGTGTCGGCCGGTCTGTCTCCGGTGGCCACCACGGCGCTGTACCTGTCCTCGCTGACTCGCTGCACTGTGCCCTCCGAGCTTGATGATGACTGACCTCTCACCTTTCCTTCCATCTCTCCATCTGTTACCTTCCTGGTATTGATCTCATCCCTTCTGTGAGTCGGTCGTGAGGAGCAGGTTAAACATCTCAGGCTTTAGACTCACTTTTAACGTGACCATACAGGAAATAAATTATAGGTTATATAGAGAATATAATGAGAGAGGAAATCCGATCAAGTTCCTCAGAAAGGCCCCTGAACCCCCTCAGTCACTGAAGAAGCTCACTGTTATGATTTATATCTTCATAGCAGATACATCAAGTTTCACTGAGGGACCTGGAGATGAGAACTCGGTGGTTAAGACTTTGGGATACTAATTGGAAGGTTGGGTCAATTTATTATCTGTGATTAATTAAAGAAAATTCCACTTTCCTACATGATTCAGGTGGTCACAGTGTCTGAAGGTAGGAGATTTCCCAGTTCTGCTCCTGAGTGCCAGCAGGTGGCACTGCAGACAAATTAATATCCTCAGCCCTGCATTCTGTAGATATGCACAGTATATTATATTATAGTAACTTTAAGCTTTCTGTATCCTTTTTTTTTCCCTGGTGTTTTTTTAAACGTTTTGCAGTGTTTATTATTAAATGCTGAGCTTTTTGTCTCACGTCTCTGTCTTGCTCTGAGTTTTTTGTCCTTCTGTGTAGTTCTGTATCGTTTTAGAAACCTGAGCTAATCTGAGACAAGTTTTAGATTGTAGCCAGCTAGCAACTGAGTATTTTAGTTAGCAGCTGGTTGCCATGGCAATGCATTGGACTGTAGGTTCTGTTTGTCCTTCACATTTCGCTTCACCAAGATGATACTCCATTATTTTGTCCTTTCCTCAGTTCTTTTTATATATACACACAGTGGTGTGAAAAAGTGTTTGCCCCCTTCCTGATTTCGTTTTTTGCATGTTTGTCAAACTTTAATGTTTCAGATCATCAAACTAATTTAAATATTAGTAAAAGATACACAAGTGAACATGCAGTTTTTAAATAAAGGTTTTTATTATTGAGGAAAAACAAAATCCAAAACTACATGGCCCTGTGTGAAAAAGTGTTTGCCCCCAAAAACTAATAGCTGGTTGGGCCGCCCCTCAGCAGAAACAACTGCAATCAAGTGTTTGCGATAACCTGCACTAAGTCTGTTACAGCGCTGTGGAGGAGTTTTGGTCACTCATCTATGCAAAAAAAATAATTGTTATAATTCCTCCACACTGTAGGGTTTTCGAGCATGAACCGCTTTTTTAAGGTCACGTCACAGCATCTCAATAGGATTCAGGTCAGGACTTTGACTAGGCCACTCCAAGTCTCCATTTTGTTTTTCTCCAGCTATTCAGAGGTGGACTTGCTGGTGTGTTTTGGATCATTGTCCTGCTGCAGACCCCAAGTTTGCTTCAGCTTGAGGTCACGAACAGATTCAGGATTTTTTGGTAAACAGCAGAATTCAAAGAATTCAACCATCACACTACCACCACCATATTTCACTGTTAGTATAATGCTCTTTTTCTGAAATGCGGTGTTACTTTTACGTAATGGGACACACACCTTCCAAAAAGTTCAACTTTTGTCTCTTCAGTCCACAGTTCAGTATTTTCCCAAAAGTCTTGGGGATCATCAAGATGTTTTCTTACAAAACTGAGACGAGTATTTATGTCCTTTTTGCTCCAAAGCTGTCATGCAGATCCTTTTTGCCAGGTCTCTTTCTTATGGTGGAGTCATGAACACTGACCTTCACTGAGGCAAGTGAGGCCTACAGTTCTTTTGGATGTTGTTGTGGAGTCTTTTGTGACCTCTTGAATGAGTCGTCGCTGTTATCTTGGGGTAATTTTGGTCCACTCCTGGAAAGGTTCTTCACTGTTCCATGTTCTTGCCATTTGTGAATAATTTCTCTCACTGTGGTTTACTGGAGTCCCAAAGCTTTAGAAACGGCTTTTTTTACACAGGGCCATGTAGGTTTGGATTTTGTTTTCCCTCAATAATAAAAACCTTCAATTAAAAACTGCATGTTCACTGGTGTATCTTTTACTAATATTTAAATTAGTAACAAACACCTCCCTCTGTCTGTCTCTCTCTTTCTCTCTCTCCCTCTGTCTGTCTCTCTTTCTGCCTGTCTCTCTCTCTCTGTCTCTCTTTCTCTCTCTCCCTCTGTCTGTCTCTCGTTCTGTCTCTCCCTCTGTCTGTCTCTCTTTCTGTCTCTCTCTCTGCCTGTCTCTCTTTGTCTCTCCCTCTGTCTGTCTCTCTCTCTGTCTCTCGTTCTGTCTGACTCTCTTTCTGTCTCTCACTCTGTCTCTCTCTTTCTTTGTCTCTCTCTTTCTGTCGCTCCCTGTCTGTCTCTCTTTCTGTCGTTCTGTCTCTCCCTCGTTCTGTCTCTCTCTCTCTCTCTCTCTCTCTCTTTCTGTGTCTGTCTTTCTGTCTCCCTCTGTCTCTCTTTCTGTCTCTTACTGTATATGTCTGTCTCTCTTTCTATCTCTCTCGGTCTTGCTTTTTCTCTAACTCTGTCTGTCTCTCTCACTCTCTGTTTCTGTCTTTCTCTATGTCTCTCTCTCTCTCGGTCTCTCTCTCTCTCTCGTTCTTTCATTCTTTGCACATTACTGTATTCCTGCAGACTTTCATTCATCACGAAAGAAAAGGTAAAACTTCACCCAGTTGAATACGTTTATATTTGTTCAGAGATTTGATTCAATCTCTCTGGATTTAAAAGTCTGATAAGAAATTAGCCGCAGTTCAATGAGATCTGTTGTGTTTAAAAATCCACCCAGAAACAACAATTTAGATTTTTATGGAAAATACTTGTCTCGACTCGGACCCGAGTACAGACCCCCGTCTCGTATGCGGAGTTTAATCCCCGCCCCCTTCGCCACTGCTGATCTTTGGCCACTTTCCACTCGAATAACCTTGAAATGGAACTGATCTTTTCTTCTATCTCTCTCTTTTTTGCTTTCTTTCTTTCTCTCCCTAACTTTCTTTTTACAAATTCACCTGTTGCCAGCTAACCTGTGCTCCAGATATCAGCGCTCTGGATTCCCTTAGAGGAAACTTTATACCTGAGCGAGAAAAAACCCACCAAGTCTTTATGCTCTGGATCTCTCGTCTCTACCCCCCCTCCCACCTCTCTCTCTCTCTCTCTCTCTCTCTCTCTCTCTCTCTCTCTCTGTTTCGTGACAGGGTCTGACCCGTACGCCGACCTCCTTATCTCTGGTCATGTGCGCTGGAACAAGCACAGGTTTTGATATCCTGCCTTGCATAAATACCCACGTACACCCTGCTGACCCCTGCGAATGAACTAACGAATGAACGAAAGAAAGAAATCAAGAAAGGAGGGAGAAAATATAAACCCAGAAAAAACATTGCATTCACTCAAATTTCTCACCTTATTTGCCATTATAATCTGGTGAGGGGGATTTTAGCTGCATAAGTGCCTGTAATCTTTCTCTCTCCTTGAGCACTACCCCTTCCACCTCTGTCCAATCACCCCGTCCCCCTGTGGGCCAGTCTTTTGTCCCGTGCCACCAAACAGGGGCACCTTCAGTTACTCCTGTGTGTGTGTTCAGGTGTTGATAGATTGGTCGAGCAGGAAATAAAAAGCGCCTACGTTACTGCATGCACGTACAGATCTCTCTCTCTCTCTCAGTTTACGACCTATGCTTGAGTGCTCACAATAGCTGGCGTGTGTGTGTGTGTTTTTCTGGTAATGTGTTTGTATATGTTTATATAGATCTCTCTATATATATATATATATATAATATATAGTGTGACCTTGCACCTTGTGTTTTTTAAAAGAAAAACTGAATACCATCTGGCCAAAGGAACAGACGTTTCACATTTGGTCTGACAGCGACGGCCTTCCGAGCGAAACGGTCCGTGCGAGCGAGTTTACATTTGGCACGTTGCGCAAACCGTCCTGAGAGATCTCATCAAACCGAGGCGGAAACATCTCAGCAAGGTTTCCTGCAAAACTGTTAATCGCTGCCGTTTAAATCGCGAGGTTTCAGATGTTTTCTTTGTGCAGACGCGAAGGGGGGGGGGGTGTTTATAGTAAATATAACAGATTATCAACAGACGTTTTAGTCGTTTGTTTCATTTAATGAATCAAAAAGAAAACAAAAAATGATAAAAAAAAATTTATTTCTGAGAAAACGCTGAGGTAAAATACGCCGATGTTTTGGTTCCATGTTTAAAAAAATTGTGTTTCTAAGATTATGAGAATAAAGTCAAAATATTTTGAGAATAAAAGTGAAAGTTTTGAGAATTTAATTGTAGCTATATGAGAATAAAGTCCATATGCCACAACACCACAGCACGCAGATGGAACCATCCGTATCCTTCAGACTGCACAAAATCAGGCGATTTCCTCAGTGTGTTGATTTGGAGTTCTGAATAAATTCAGTGTACTACAGAACCCCTGCAGTGTCGGTTTGCTGATTATTACTCCGTGCTGCTGCGACAAAAGACAAAGAAATTCCTTATCGCTAAATCCAAACCTAAAGTAGGATTTAACCAAATCCTCCACGTCCATTTTATGCAAAACAGCGAAACGTTTCTCTGAATTCTGCGATTTTTTTTTTTAAACATGAATTTTAATACTTTAATCACGTATGGCTACGACTTTCTTCTCGAAACATTTCAACTTTATTTTCGTCGACTTTTGTCTCACAATAATTCGACTTTATTCTCAGAATTTGGACTAAAGTCATAGCAGTGCAAAACATTCTCATAAACTTAGTTTTTTATTTTTATAAACGTGGTTATAGGCATCAGCTGTCTGTAACTATATAATTATAGTTATATAGTATTTCTACACCTGACGTTTCATCCCATTTGTGGTTCTTCTCCAAACTGTTATTACAAAGGTTGAGGCACACGATTGTACAGGACGTCTTTGGATGGGGTAGCAAAGGTAGAAAATGTTCCAGCATGACAATGCTTCTGTTCACAAAGCCTGCTCCATGAAGATCTGCTTTTCATTGGTTGGAAAATGTGGAAGATCTCCTGCTATAGATCTCGGATTAGGGTGACCTATTTCTTCCTGAAACACTTGAGCTAGCACTTGTTTTCCCTGTTTTTATCTTTATGCTAAAAAAAACATGTGCTATAGTTCTTCCCAATAGAGTTTTGGTCTGATGGTATCATAAAGTTTGCACCCGAGTGAACCAGTGTTGATTTATTCATCAACAGAGACTTTAAAGCGCTTTTGTACTTCGTTTTGGAGAAGGGCGTCTACTAAACTCTGTAAATACGATGGCATTGAAGTCAAACCAGGACTTTTAAGCCCGGGTATAAAAATGGATGCTAGCATGGCGGTACTACATTTACTGATAGGTGGTGCACATGTCGCGAGCCGGTCCAGAGACCGTAATGAAGATGGCAGACGGCATTGTAAGTGGTGAACCAAGGCGTAAAAACCGTGGGTATCTATAGAATACTTCGAAACCAGCTGTGGTGTTGAGCCGCAGTAAGATGTTTGAAAGGTGTAAACGTTTCCAAGATGGCTGTCGGTGTCGATATCGTGGTAATTTTCACTCTTTGGAAATTGTTCCCATTTTATTTTCAATAGTCCTGCCTTGACTTGAACGGCCTTTTGTTTTTATTGCTGGATTTGTGCAAGTTAGATCGGGTGAATACATAAAACTGGCACTGGTTCTCTTAAAACCCACATAGAAACAGTCACAACATTTCCAAGTAAACAGCTCGACACACCTCCCTGCTTTAACCGGTTATTATTCAACTGTAGACCTGGGCAATTTACATAACATCTAGGAGGACCTCTGCATTCTGTGTTAACCCATAAGCTGTGGCAATGCCTAAACCACTCCCTCACAGTTACTGTATAACCTTTCTGTTTTTTTCACTCTGGTGGTTTTAATGGTCCGTCAGAACGGCTTTCTGCAGCCGCCTTCTCTGTAACCGAATTCTCTCCGATTCCACTGTTTGTTGCAAACGATACCCGGACACGTTTAGCATTTTACTATTAGCTGAGGTTTTCACTACCATGTGAGCGTTTGCACGATCCATCGTGCCTCTAGGGAGAGTGTGTGTCGGCATGTATTGTCATCTCGGTTTTTCCGGCCCTGCCTCTTCCTCCCACACATTTCCAACCCCCCAGAGGAGACATTCAGGAGACACTCTATCTCATTTTGTCCTTTGCACAATCAAGCAGTTTCCCTAAAGATCACACACACACACATACACAGGACACTGTAGATGGGCTGGAATCCCTCAGAAACCAGATGCTCCTTTTCACCAAGGACAATGAACTCACAGAGAGGCCCAGGAGCCACAGAGACTCCGATTCAATGAGCGCTCAGTCTTTCCGATTCGAAAAGCATGTGATGGTGAAGATTCTACGCTGAACGTTCTGGCTTAAGAGAACTTTTGGTGCTCCTGAATCTGAGCTCCACTTTTTTGCCCTGTCACTTAGGACGTGCTATTTGGGTGCCAGGTCAGTCTGAGTTCAGCAGCCACACTAATGCAATACCAGAGTGATATCAAAATGAAGTGGCATGCCATGCCGTGTCTCTCTGTTCCTGTTCCTATTTCTGCCGCGGGATTCGTTCCAACATTACCTCAGGCTCTGGCTGATAATCGCTCTCTCTGGCCAAGTCCCCCTCTTGACCTTAGCTTTAGTCTCACCTTGAACACCACTATTCTTCTGTAGGCAATATCCCAGGGTCCTACGCCTGCTTATTCTTCAGCTCCAAGTTAAAAATTTCTGTTTTGTTTTCTGTCCCCCAATTCATTTAAATTCAGTTCTATTTTCAGTTTTATTTGTAGCGCTTTATTTAACAAAAGAAATTGTACCAAAGTAGAATGTATAAGTTCCTCCAGCTGCTTCTTTCACTTTTCAACACCTACTTTTCCAGCAGTATAGTGTGGGTTGCAGCCGTTACATTCCAAATTACCTTATTTTTTCCCTAATTTCTTTGGAATAGCTGTTTAGCTGTTGAGTCGTGCAGCATTCACCAATATACCATTGAAACCGCTTGTTGATTTCTATCTGGCATTAGTGAGTTTGGGGGTGGGGTGGTTGGGGGGTGTTTGGTTAAGGCATTGGACTTGGATCTGGGGGTGGTATGTTTGAGTCCTGGCCATACCAGGCTACCACTATTAGGGCCCTCAACCCCCCCCCATGGGTGCTCAGTTGTCGGAATGGGGATAAAGGACTCTGCCCAGGATGGTCGTAAGCCCAGCTGAGAAGGAGGAGGGCTTTGGGCTCTTAACCATACCCGGTACAAAACAGCAACTAAGCCATCAATGCGCCTCATGGCGTTGGAGGCATAAAATAAATTATAATAATATTAAATAAGTAAGTGGTTTATATAAGTAGGCTTACATGGTCCACCTTTTCAGCTAGCTATCAACTAATAATTGAGCCAGTGGCAACTGTGGTGAGGAAAAACTACCTGAGACTTTATGAGGAAGAAGCCTTCAGAGGAACCAGTCTACAAAGAGAACCTCATCCTTAACACCATTCATTGTTGGGGTGTGCAGCGATGGGCAATTAAATGCAAACTGTGGTCCTGAGCCCATTGTAACAGACCGTTTATATTAATTCCAGTCCACATCCATCTTTAGAGTTCTTGAGTGGCTCAAGAACTTTATAAATCTTTAGGCTGTTAATGTGGAAGCGTCCCCCTTCTGTTCTCTAAACACTTCCTGTTCCCTTTTGTTTCTCGCCTTGCTTGTAACGTTCTCAACCTCAGTAAATCTCAGTAAGGGCACTGCCAAGGTCGGCCATGTTGTTTATTAGAGTCAGGATCATTGACCAGAAAATTGTTACAAATCTAGAGAAAATATATCAAACCTGCTATAATATACAATGACGTGTGTGTTTTTGAGAAAGATATCTGCTTTAGTGGCTTTAAAGCGTTGCTGAAACATCCACTTGTGTGTTTATAGAGCTTTATAGTCCGAGGTGGTGTTTCCTCAAGCCGCGTCCGTCTCGTGCTCCTTTGTTTACCCCAAATCTTGTATTTTCCGCTCTTTGTCTGGACTTTTCTTGTTTAGGTCTGAGGCTATGCTGTTAAAAAAATCTGTATTTTGAACCCTGGTGTGCAAACGATTCCTGGATTAAAGCGGATTAATACAGGGCTTGAATTAAACACATCCTGCACACTACGCCCGCAGGCTCCAACACGTTTTACCAAATACGACGTACGTGCACCGCGGCACGTACCTCTCTCTCTCTCTTTCTCTCTCTCTCGCTTTACCTCTACCTCTCTTTCTCTCTCTAGTCTTCTGTCTTGTAAAATGTCCTCACATCAAACACGTTAACATTTTTTGAAATTGTAGATGTCGAACATGCAAACAATCAAACATGCAAATGCACAAACAAGCGAACATGCAAACAAGCAAGCAAAAACACAAAAATGGCAAAAAGCGAAAACACAAACACGCAAACAAGCAAATTTCCAAACACACAAAAACATAAGCACAGGCAAACAATCGATCAAGCGAACATGCAAAAAATTAAACAAACAAATACACAAACAAGCAAGCAATCAAACTCGCAAACATGCAACAATGAAAAAAAGCAAACAATCAATCAAACACGCAAACTAACACACAAACAAGGAAAAAATCTAACACACAAATTAGGAAACACGCAAACATGAGCACAAGCAAATGAGCGTAAACACATAGGGTTCGGTGAAACAACTCAAATTCTGATCATGAAAGTCTCGATTCTGCAGTCCAGAATCTGCTTTTGCACCGGGAGCAGAAAGTTATCGTGGCCTGATTACTGTTACGCTTTTCAAACACTTTTAAATCGAATGGACTCGTCTTCAGTGTCAATGCAACTTCTGGATCCTGCATGAACTTCCCCAACCTCACCTGGGTGAAAACAAGCATGGCGCTAACGTACCAGTAGAACTGGTTTCATTGGATCTCGCCACTGCACTTGTTATTTTACGTTAGTTAGTTTATGTTCTTTCGTTGCGTGGCCTGTACGGTCTTACGACTTTTTTCTTTTTTTTTAACGTAACCACAAATCAGAAATTCAGACTGTCTCAGCCGTACGAAATAACAATAAAGGTCGCGAGAGGGAGCGCCAACGATCCTCACAGGTCAGTAGAGTGCGGAATGATGGAAAGGAAAGGTGAGTGCACGTGTTCCTGCACTCAAGTGTAACAGCAGCTCTTTCCGCCACTGCAGACGTGACTACAGACACACACACACACACACATATCCTCTTCATACACCTGCCATGGAATGTGAACGTATACATAGATATATATATCTTTTTGTCTAACGCTCTCCTTTTGTTCTCTTAACAAGTGTCGGACCTATTTTCAGGATGAGAGCTGCACCCTTAACCACGGGGTCCTTCTGAGCTCCGAGCAACTGCAGAGCAATTATACACACACACACACACACACACTCGTTCACTCACACATCAGACATGTTGCCCGACACTCTGCAGCTGTCATGCTTCTAGTTAAAGTTGGATCAGTGACTCTCTGTTTCCCACATTGCACCTTGTTAAAGGAGGTTTTTGGAGGAGTGTTTACACACACCCCTATACTCCAGTGTGTGTGTGTGTGTGTGTGTGTGTGTGTGTGTGTGTGTGTGTGTGTGTGTGTGCGCACATATGTGTGTTATTTCTGGTGCCCACATTGATTTATAGTCTGAGCCAAAACAATCAGTGTGTTTTGTGGCCGCAGTCACGTCCACAAGCCGTGATAATAACTGCGCAAAAGATACTGACGCAAAGGACATGCTTCTGTGGTGTGGGTGTGTAGTGTGTCTGTGTATCTGTGTATGTGTGTGTGTGTGTGTGTGTGTGTGTGTGTGAGAGAGAGAGATAGAGTATGGCCAATGGTTTTGATAACGGCTTTTTTTTTTTTTGGAGCAAAAGTAGTTTTGCAAATTGCTTTATCTCGTCTTCATCAGTCGGAAAAAAAAACAACAAGCCAAAATATATATACGCGCCATTTCCTTCAGCAGACTGTTTGCAAACTAAATAAATACATAAACAAATAAATAAATAAACAGATGCATTTTCGACACGCTTTATTCTTATTGATTAAGCACCTTTATGGTAAGTGTAGTAAATAAATAATTGTTGATATTTATCATATGCACTTTACAGCAGAATGAAATTCTTTCTTTAAATATCCCAGCGATGTTAGAAAACTGGGGTCCGAGCTCAGGGTCAGTCATGTTACAGTGGCCCTGGAGCACAGAAGGTTGATGACCTTGCTGAAGGGCGTAAGAGTGGCAACTTGGCTATACTGGAGCGTGAACCCCTGACCTTCTGATCAGTAACTGGAGTTTTTAATAAATTCCAAACTATGTAGGTGCAATACTCAATTTTAATATATATATATTAGGGACATTAAGATTCAGCGGTTCGCACCGATAAGTTAATAAAGTTAAGGCGCTGGATTACTGATCGGAAGGTCGGGTGTTCAAGCCCCGGTATCGCCAAGCTGCCACTCTTGGGCCCTTGAGCAAGGCCCTTAACCCTCTGTGCTCCAGGGGTGCCGTATCATGGCCGACCCTGCGCTCTGACCCCAGCTTCCAAGCAAAACTGGGATATGCGAAGAACAAAATTTCACTGAGCTGTAATGTATATATGTGACAAATAAAGGCTTTTTAACATATTTGCGTTGCTGAATGCCATTTTATTTATGTATAATTATTAGTAGGTGTGCTTTACTTTTATTATTATTTCGAAAGTGGCCATTATTTTCTGTTGATCGTTTTCTCATCGCTAAGCCGTTACTCGACGCGTTCTCTCAGCACCGCCGCTGCTACGTGAATATGACGTATCGCAACACTACGGAGGCCGTGGCGTGTCCTGAGACTCACAGTAGAATACAGATTAACATGGCAGAGGTAGAGCTGCGTCTTACTAGAGACAGAACAGGAAAAGAACGTCTGGTTTTAGTTAGTATTTTTTTGCGGTACAAAGGCGTGTTCAGAAGGAGTGGAAATCGGATCGCACCGCATCGGTGTATATATATTTAAAATAAATATATATTTATTTAAATAAATAAATATAAAATGGTGCACTTTATAATCCTCTGGTCAAAAGGTGTTCAGTTTTCTCTAAAAGCAGCTCGTTTTATGTTAATGTTTCTATGGCGACAGCTCATTCATAATATAGAATTGTTGATATGCCGTGATGTATTGCTTCATTCGCCATGTATGATCGTTACAGCAAACTAATTCTGAAGGTTTCATGTTTTCTGTTTTCCTCTGTGGAGATTTGATTGATTTGTTTGAGACAGAAACGACACGACGGCGAGACTGTGAGCGGAGGGACTTTTATTAATGATCACAGGTTAATCACACATTAAAGCATGTTAATTATACTGTAGATAGATCGCTATATAGGTAGATAGATAGGTTGATAAATAGATGTAGACCAGCAGGACTGCACTTTCAGAAGCATGTCTGACACGAACACACACTCGTCCAGGTGTTTCAACCTCAAGATGTTCGTCACTAATGGCAATGCAAAGAATCTTCTCTGGTGTTTATTATTTTTCGTGTGTGTGTCAGTGTGACTAAAAACCTTTCGGCTGAAACGCTAGCCCATCAGCCGTGGCTGTTTGTAAGTCATACTACTGATTAAAGCCGTTTCCTGTTTGGATCGTCGCTCTTATTTCCTGCTGCGCTTTCTATTCTTATCACCATTTCCTCTGGCTCTTTGTTTGTTGGTTTTTCTTCTTCGTTTTGATCGTTCGCTCGCCCCGGACCTCAAGACACTAACACAGATCTGAACAATTGGTGAGTGTTCCTGTGAAATAAATTCAGGTTGGTCCAGAACAAAGAAGAGCTTAAAGAAATCTTATTAAGTGTTGATCCGTATTATCAAGCAGATTATCGTAAAAACCCGACAGAAATTAGTTTTTTCTTAGGAATATCCTATGTACACACCTTTCTCCGTATGTATTTCGAGGAAAAACTGATGCTTTGAACTTCAGTTAGTAAAATATGAGAAGTAAAAAAAACAACAATGAAATCAGTGGTTCAGAACTGATGAAATCAGAGGCTCAGTGACCAAAACTTCATTTGAAACTTTTTTGTCAATTGTTATTTTATATATTTATTTATTTTTCCGAGGTGGATGTTTGATTTGGCCTCTACGCTTCACAGCTGCTGCTTCACTACTACGCTGTTAAAACCGTTACTTGTAGAAAGAGTAATAATTAGAACTGCATTGATTACACTCTACTCCCACTGGCTAAATAAACACCCATGTTACTCTGGCCCTGGTGATGTCAGGGACTCGAAGAGGAGGAGAGTCGTCTTGCAGGTCGTCTAGCCGGCGAAGCCGAGCTCCTTGTAGGAGCTGTCGATGTCCCCGATGACGATCACAAACACCTTCCTCAGAGCGTCCTGCCCGGTGCCATCAAGGCCGGCCTTCTCCGCCAACACCTTGATGACGATTTCGCTGATCAGCTGAAGAGAGAGAAAGAGAGAGCAGGGTTATTGATATTAAAGGTTGCATCAACAAAAAAATCATATCATTAGCTTGCTCTGGGTTCCCCAGTTTCTTCCAAACTCCCAAAAAAGGTGATTGGCTACTCCAAAGTATGTGCACTTTGGAGTAGCCAATCACCTTTTTTGGCTTTATATTTAGCGATATTTGTACCAATGATAACTGATAAACAATGGACCATTTTTCCAATTGTCCATTGTTTATCAGTTATCATTTGTACAAATATCACTAAATTTAAAGACCAGTTCATGCGCCACCGGGCCAAAGGTGAGATGATTGTTATTCTTCAGTGAGAGGAACGATTGCTATGAAATGTCATAGAGAAAGAGGGAGAAGTTGGAGTTACCTTGAAGTTGTTGAGGGGGATCTTGTGTATATTAGCGTGGGATGTAGCCAGTGGTTTGAGGATGGCAGCGTGCTGTCCTTTTGCCTTGATGAGTTCACCGAGCTTCTTCAACACGGTGGCGCCATGTGCTGCGACCGCCGCGTTTCCTGGCAGATCTCCAGGTGCGATTCCCACAAACTTAGGAAAGAGTTTCTGGGTTTCGGGGTGCTGTATGAACAGACTGCAGAAAAGCCAAAAAAACAAAAAACGTGTGTCATAATTCAACAGTTCTAACAAACGGGGGCCTGGAAACTGGAGCGATTGCAGGGAAAGTGAATGAGAGTCATCAGGAAACAAAGGTAAAAGCTATCAAGATTTCAATCTAAGCTCGCTAAAAGTCCTGGTTCCTTTTGAGAGCAGCGAGAGTCCGAAAGAAAGAGACTATTGTGCGTGCTATGAGCTCAGCCTACATCAGCATCCGGTTACCTGTGTGTACTCAGAGACTGGAGACTCCACAGGGGAGGAAAAGCAGGTAGGCAAATCCTGCCTGCATCCATCCTTTATTTGTTTTCGAGACGACAAATCTAATCTAATCTAATCTTATTTGGATGCTGGAGTCTCGATCTCATCAGCAGATGCACCAGTGTTCGGGAACCTTCTGAGGTCAACTAACTAAGGGTTCGAGAATTCAATTTTGCAAGAAAACATTGCAGGATTGTGTTCCCATCGCAGTTCAGGAACTCGTCGTGAATGCACAAGTGCACAACACTTTTATTTTTGGTCAGGTTTTTTAAACCAGTTGCTCATGACGCCTTAAAAAGAAACTCTAGATGTCTTCCAAATAATGATGGTTGATTAGTTTCTGAAGAATAAAGTCTGATCATTGCATTTAGAAGGACAAACTCAACAGTTTGCAGAACTACAGCCCATGTTCTTCTGGTAGAAAAGTGAATGAAGCTATTGGTTGCTTCAAAGTCTTTATTTAGAGCTCCATCCCTCATTCATCACATGATTCTTAATAGCAAGCACTAATTACCAAACTTCTCCTACCACCCTGAAGTTATACAATCATCTGTCTCCATCCTGTTGCCCAGTCCTGATCCCACCCGACTCCTACTTCTGCCTCCTTATCTTCTAGTTTTCAATCAGCGCTTCTCAAGTTCCTGAACTCATTTCCTGTTGTCTATTCATTTACTTTTTTACCTGACTTGAGAAGCTTATTATCTTCAGTACTGATTTGTCTTCACTGTAAAAAGTGATGCTTTTCGGAACTCATCTAAAAAGAGGTACGGTACTGACCGGGTCAGAACTTCTCCTCCGTAACCGGTGTAGTCGGCTTCCACTTTGCCCCAGCAAGCGAGGATCGCGTCAAAGTTGGCCATCGTCTGCAGCAAGAACAGAGCAAAGTCAGAAGCTGGAGGTCATCGAGGAGAGACGACCTTCATACTTTCCTCCTAATAAACCGGCTGTGCAATTATTTCGTATTCGGAAAAAAAAAAAGCAGTCATTTTTTCCATAAATACTTTTATTTAAAAAAGCGTAAAAGTAACATTTCTTATTTCATAATTAATGTATAAAGTGCTTGGGATCCATATGTTTTTATGTAATAAGCAAATATAATAATTATGACTTTCAAGAAATAACCTTGAGGATCCAGAGTAGAGTAGGACACACTGTGTGTGTGTGTGTGTGTGTGTGTGTGTGTGTGTGTGTGTGGTGTGTGTGTGTGTGTGTGTGTGTGTGTGTGTCACTCATGCCCTCATGTGCAACCTACTCAAAAAAAAAAATTTGCACATTTCATCACAATTCTAACACAAAGGTTCACAATAATTAATTTTTATTCAGAACCCGAGCCACCTGAGGAACCCACCCACACACACAGACACACACACACACCCCCCCACACACACAAACAAACACTTACCAGGTCAGTGTATTGATAAGCTCAGAAAAGAAAGAAGAGAAAGTGTTCTTCAGATATTTTTTCCTGAAGTGATTCTGACTCCTGACCACTCCGGGGTTATATAGCGGCCTTCCAAAAGTTTGTCCCCCCACCTGTCAATCAAACGTGCCCACTCCTTGTTTTGTAATGTTAGTCCCGCCCCTTTAAATACTCCACCCACCTGATGATTCTCTATCTGTCCCACTGGTTCTCACCTTCTCTCTGCTCTGCAATTTTCTTTATTTTTTTCTCCTTTCTCTCATATTACTCCTTTCTTTCTCATATTATTTAGATTCTCTTTATAACCCCCCACCCCCTTTTCCTCCCCCTCACATGTAGGTTAACTCACGGCCCTCACGTACGCAAGTTTAACAGTGACACGGCTCAGCCTCTGCATGTGACACGGACCTTATTAATAGTCATGGGACCTATGTACTCTATGATGGTGACCTCGACAGATTTACTGTGCACCCGCTAAAATTCTCTTAATGCCAGAATGTGAACATTGGGAAACTGATAAAAGAAAGCCTGAAGAAAAAAATTAAAAGAAAGAAGTGTGAGAAACATGACCGCTATCATTAAAGAACATTTTGGGTGGTGCCATAATTATAAGTTATGACTCTGCCTCCAGGGAAGAGCAGGTAAAAGTTGAGCAAGTAAAGAACTGTGACTTTCTCCTCAAAGTAGCTCAGAATTCATTGTGGCCAATGTGCTTTAAAACACTTTATTTCACTAAACCCGATTACCTCAAGTTTATCCCTAAACCAACACTGCCATAACTAAAGACTAACCATAGGCCAAAATTAGCCTAACCCAAGTCTATAACTAACCCTACACTAGCTAAACCCAAGTCTATAACTAACCCTACACTAGCCTAACCAAGCCTATAACTAACCCTAAACTAGCTAAACCCAAGTCTATAACTAACACTACACTAGCCTAACCCAAGCCTATACCTAACACTACACTAGCCTAACCAAGCCTATAACTAACCCTAAACTAGCTAAACCCAAGTATATAACTTACCCTACACTAGCCTAACCCAAGCCTATAACTAACCCTAAACTAGCTAAACCCAAGCCTATACCCAACACTACACTAGCCTAACCCAAGCCTATACCTAACACTACACTAGACTAACCCCGGCCTATCCCTAACCCAGCCTATCCCTAACCCAACACTAGCCTAACCCCAGCCTATCCCTAACACTACACTAGCCAAACCCAAGCCTATCCCTAACACTATACTAACCTAATCCCAGCCTATCACTAACCCAATACTAGCCTAACCCAAGCCTCTCCCTAACCCTACACTAGCCTAACCCAAGCCTATCCCTAACACTACACTAGCCTAACCCAAACCTATACCTAACACTACACTAACCTAACCCCAGCTTATCCCTAACACTACACTAACCTAACCCCAGCCTATCACTAACCCAATACTAGCCTAACCCAAGCCTATCCCTAACCCAACACTAACCTAACCCCAGCCTATCACTAACCCAATACTAGCCTAACCCAAGTCTATCCCTAGCCCAACACTAGCCTAACCCAAGCCTATCCCTAACCCAACACTAGCCTAACCCAAGCCTATCCCTAACCCAACACTAGCCTAGACCCAAGACTAATCCTAGGCTAATTGTTTTTAAACCAAAAAGCCCAACTCTAATAGTAAAGAAAAGACCTAGCTCAAATCTTAACAAAGCACAACCATAGTAAAACCTAAGCTTTAATAACCCTAGTAGCCTAATCTAAATTTAACCCAAACCTAACCATAGACCGAACATTGCCTAACCCAACCCCGCACCTAATCCAACTCTAGGCTATCCCTATCCTAACTTAAACCTGACCCATCCTAAACCCTAGTCTAACAATAATCTGACCAAAAACTAACAAAAGGCTAACAATACTCTAACTGAAGATTAACCCTATTTCAACTCTAGTCTAAAAACACGAATCTAAGGCCGACACTAGTCTAATCGAAGACTAACCCTAGGCCAACACTAGAAAAACCAAAATCTGGGAATTGGTAGCTCAGTGGACAAGATGTTAGACTTCCAATCAGAGGTGAATGGATTCAAATCCCGGCACCACCAAGATGCCACTGCTGGGCCCTTGAGCAAGGCCCCTAACCCACAATTGTTTAGCTGTATGACTTAAATGACTGTAAATCGCTCTGGATTATGATGTTTGCCATAAATGTAAACTTTGTCAACACTGGTCTAACCAAAGACCAAACCCAGAAAAACTCAATCCTTAGTTAACTGTAAGCAAACCTGAACCTTTCCCAATTCTAATAAGAGGCCAAATCATTTGGTGAATTAAAAAAATCTCTTGACCATTAGTAATAGTTGGTTTTTAAATTAACGGTTAAAATCTTCTCCATGTTCCTCCCCATGTTCCTCCCCATGCTCCTGCGATGTTCTCTGTAACAGTAAACCTCATTAATGTCTCCAATAATTGGGTTTCAGCAAAAATGCATTCACACAGTTTGGGTTTCTATAAGTGGAAATAAAGTTTAGGGTTTAACATTGGACCAGACAAATCCATTAGCACTTGGAGTCATTGAGCCGTGTTATTGGCAAATGAAAGTACAAATCCTTTAACATAGTCAGAGTTTGTTTTTGCGATACACAGAAGACTATTGAGAACATTGAGGTAAAACTATTACACGATCGGAATCGATCAGAATAAAATAAAATCATAGAAATGTTAAAGAGTTGTGATGTATTTTTGTATCCCATCACACTGATGAGTTTTAGGAAAGTAAGACTAAGTCCGGCTCAACACAAATACCACATTCATCCTAATCTTATTTCAATAAGTCTGAGAAGAAAAACACCAAAAAGAAAATGCCCCTATGGGGGGATGGGGAACTCTAAACCTAATCGGGTTCAGCACATCAAAATGGCTGTTTATAATGTTCATGTTTAAGTTTTCTCTACTTCTAAATCAAATTATAGTAACATTTACTTTTAATCAAACAACTTTTTTATTTGTTTCACTTTTTCTGAGGTAAACTGATGTTGAAAATTACAGTAGTGACTCCTGTGATAAATAATGTGCAACATTCAAACTTAAAATAAAAATTTCAAACAAATCTTTTTGATCTAACAATGAATAATGAATGAATTAAATATGTTAATCTAATTAATGAATTAATGAACTGATGAAGAATATATAAATGATTAAATAATATGATGAATGAACGAACGAACGAATAAAAAAAATTAATAAACTACAGAATAAATAAATGCACAGATAAGAATGAAGAAAAGAAGAAACAAACAAATGAATGAAATGATAAGTGAATGAATGAATGAACTGATGCATAGATGAATGAATGAATGAATCACTATGTATTTATATTTGATTGTTACAAACTGCGGGAAAAATCCACTCCTCTCTCTCTCTCTCTCTCTCTCTCTCTCTCTCTCAGCACAAAGCACGTGCACATCACACACTATGAAATGCTCTGCTGTCGCCCTCTAGTGGAAATAGCAGGAAGATACACGTTATGACTTTATGAGTTTAATATAAGATCAGAAATCTGTTGTCAAACACTGTATTATAATTCACTCAATATTTTACCTGATGATCGGATTACATATTTTACATAGTACACTCAATAAGAAGTCTTTTCGTCTGAACCCCATAAAAACACTTTTATATGTAGACCATTATGGTTCCTACGTGTAATCAATGGGAAGGAGTTTGGGATTGATGCCTGAAAAACAGAATCATATTTCCACAATGTACAATCTGGTAGTAAACTTTATAGAAACCTGAGCATAAAAATATATATATATATTTTAAAAGTTATTTTCCTATAATATGAAATCAAATGTAAATTACTTGAGTAAGGAACATTAAAATAAACCTTTCTCAGCAGGGTTGGCTTTCTATTTTTCTAAGGAAAGTAAAATGTTGGTCGTGGAAGCCTTGTGTTGAGTTTTAAACAATGTTTTATTCAAATCTAAGCGAATCGTTTGTCGCCACCTACTGGCGTAACAATGTAATTTGCATTTTATATATATATATATATATATATATATATATACACACACACACACACACACACCGACTAAATTCTGTGGTAACATATGGTGGTTTGAGACTTAAATCAAGCTTTGTCTTTCTATACATTCATGCATGTGTGGTCTGAACAGCCAACTGTCTGCTACAAGGGCTCAGGACCACAGGTTCCATTTAATCATGCATCACTGAACACCTCAATAATGGTGGAACTGTAATGAATGGGCATTCAGTGATTAAGTTCTCTTTTAAGTCTGGTTCTTCTCAAGGTTTCTTCCTTTTGCCATCTCAAGGAGTTTTTTTCTTTACCAGTCACTACTGGCTCCATCATTAGGGAAAAACGTACAATTATACGGAATTAACCTATAAAAACATTTCGTGAATACTTTAATTGATCCCACAGGGAAATTATTCCTTCACATATCCAATCATCAAGATCAGCCTTGATACAGCACCACTGGAGCACAAAGGATTAGGGACCCTGCTCAAGGGCCCCAAAAGTGGCGATACCAGGGCTTGACCGGCCAACCTTCCAATCAGCAACCGAGAGCCTTAACCACCACCACCACACATCTCTACAGAGCAGTTTGAGACTACGCCCTTTGTTAAAAACTCTACAAATAAAAATGAATTGAATACACTGGAAAAAGTGTTGAATTTAATTTTAAACCAATGACATCATCAGCTAATGTTTCTGAATAAATGAACAAATTCAAGTGGATTACATACGAGTACATTTTATTAGAATTTCATTTAATTCTGCTTACAAACTCCCATAGAACCTACACAACTACTTATCCATCCATCCCAGTAGTGTGTAAGAAAGTGGGGTCTTGTATTTAATGCAGTGTTCTAAGTCTGGTGCTATATTAAATCCAGGATCAAGATAAGTTTCTGGTCTCATCCAAATATTAATGAAAAACTGGAGTTGGCTGGATTTTATTGATTCATCATTTACTTGGTTGGGAAGTGAAGGTCCAGGTTCAAGCCTCTTTGATGCACTTGGAATTTGTTCCTATGCGCTCCGTCAGACGGACAGGCAGGTGAGGAGGTCTGGGGCGCAGTCAGAGTTCACATTCATCTCAAAGGTGTTCAATGGAGCTCTATAGCAGGAGATCTTCCACTTCTTCCAACCCATGTAAGGAATATCTTCATAGAACTGGCTTTGGAACAGATTTTAGTTCTCAGAGTTGAAGAGAGGAAAAAAAAAAAAAAAAGGTAATGCCATGTGTCCCAATAATTATGGCATGCCTCTTATGAGCATGAGATCAAGGGTTTCTGCTCAGCAGCGCTGCATCTCCTCCTGCTGGAGAACAAAGGTACTGCACATCACTAGTGGCTTTCGGATTTTATTGAAACGTGTTACAGAAAGAAAATGATCAAATAAAACCAGTTACACAAGTCCCGGGTGAAATGCTGCATCATACTGATGAGAAATATCGATTCCACATTAGAGAATTTTTTTCCCCTTCGTACACCCAGCTGACTCGATAGCGAAGTGAACGAAGACAAAAAAAAAATTAAAATAAACATTTTTTTCCTTTTTTTATTGTGAATGTTTTAAAAACTGTATAAAACAAAAAACAAACAAAACCCCAAGCGTTCAATATATACCTCTATAATAATCATATCAGAGCTTCATGAACCTGGAGAAGGGGGAAGAGAAGATGCGTCACATGACCAGTCACAACACACACACACACACACACACACACACACACACCATGCAAACACTCACACTGGGAATGTTCCAAACTGATTTTTAAAACAAACAAAAAAAAATTTAAAAGTCTAAAAAGAAAAGAGACACGTGATTTATACACTGTTTTAGATGCAGTAATAACACCTTGACATGAAGAAGTGAAGTGCGAGTCCGTTCAAGGGAAGGGCGGGGTTAACCAGTGACGCCTTTCCCCCACTTTCGTTTCCCTGGCGACGGATTTCAATCACATTTAGAGGATGAGAAAGAGGAAGATGAGGAGGATGAGCGGCGACGAAGAAAAACAAAAATACAAAAAAGAAAAAAAATCAGCTACGCTTGGTTTTAGTCCATTTGAGTGGGAAGAGAGGGAGAAGAGAGACGGATCATTTACAAGGCGACGTTTGTTCGTGTCCTTTCGTCTGCGGGAGGATGAACCATGAGCAGAAACAAAAAGGAAGATGGAGGAAGGAGAGGAGAAGGAGGAGGTGGGGGCAAGAAGCAAAGAGAGGTGGGTGGTGGTGGAGGTCATCAGGAAGAAAGCAGGCATTGCCAGGTTTACTGCGCCTGAAAAACACAGGTAGAGAAAAATAAATAAAATATTTTACATACACACACACACACTATGGTCAGGGGTCCCCAAACTACAGCCTGACACTTAGAACAACCCTCTGAATACCAGGAACATTTGTAAGTGTAAATTTAAATATATCTTAACTAAAATGTCTTAGTTATTAATAGAGGTTCAGAACGATCCACACCGATAGTTTTTCCGGGTCGCGGTCCGATGTCATTACGAGAGCGGCCTCTAGAGGAGAGACTGCACGCTGCACTGAGTATTATAATTTATTAATTCTATAATTATATTAATTTACCCATGAATGTTTTTTTCCTTTAGCACATTTTCATGATTCAGTACTTTATTTTTGTAATAAAGTTCAGTTTTTCTTTTTTTAATCCAGTATCTATTTTAAAAACTCAGTTATCGACAAGTACAATTCAACCTATTGCTAAAATCCACTATCGGTCGCCCCCTAGTTATTAATGTATCCTAATTATTTATTCGATTCAAGCAGCAACCATATGCAGAAGTAAATGTTTTGATTTTAATAGCAAAGAATAAAGAATATAAAAATGCTTTTGTAACATTTGTATGGCGTATAAAAAAAATAATCAAGCACTAGGAGGTATAATAAATACATTTAAAAAGTAGTCACTCCGGCCCATTATATGACCCTCACAGAAAAAAAAAAGTTTGGGGACACCTGTATTAGCCAATCAGAGTGATGAGTGACAGCCAGGCGATTAAATTGTATTTATTGAACACGCTCTGTGTGGTGTGTGTGTGTGTGTGTGTGTGTGTGTGTGTGTGTGTGTGTATACCTGTTGGCCCTGCTGTGTGGCTGCAGGTTGTCCAGGGTTCTGTGGATTTTGGCCATAATAAGCAGCTTGTTGCCTGTAGTACTCGGCCCAGGCAGCGCTGTAGTCAGTCTGTCCTGCTGCTCCTGTTGCTGCTGGAGCGCCACCTGCTGCTGGACTAGCGCCACTGCCTGCCTGAGCTTAAAACACAAACAGGGTTGATTTTACAAAAATACTAGATACAGGAGTAAAGGCATGTTTATATCTTTCTTTTCCTTTTACAGTCCCCACAGGTTTTTGTTCAGCAAAGAAAAAGTTCTTCTTAGCAGACGGGTTCAAATAAGATTTCTTTCGTTGTGGTGCAAAACGAGAGAACAGAGATCTTTAAAACACTGAGGTCACGTGTGATCCTTGTGTATTAAAGATTTTATAGGACTGTGGTGAGACCTGAGATGTTTTATGGTTTAGAGACAGTGGTGGTGGTGGTGGTGGGGGGTGTTACGTTCTGATCGAGTGCGTTAGCATGACAGTTCATTGGTCAGATTTTGCAAACCCACAAGCATTCACACTACAGATGTCGCACGTCTTAAGTTCCTTCTCCTGCTGAGGAGCACTCAGACCTGGTGTGGAGGAAGTTTTCCTCCTTGTGTTCATGTATTATCTATATGAAGAGATGTAGAAATATAAAGTGTTTCCTTACTCTCCCCCATTTTCTTGTAGTACTCTTCCCAGGCCTTGGTGTAATCGGGTTGCCCCGAGTTCTGGGCTGCTTGGTTCTGGTCGGCGGGAGCGGGAGCAGCGGGCTGTGCGCTGGGCGTCTGGCCGGGGATGGCACCTCCTCCGGGCTGCTGGTAATACTGCGCGTAATACGCCGCCCAGGCGGCGCTGTGATCCGCCGCGGCTTTACCTAACACACATTTACATTAAACGTAAAAATGACAACAATCATGGTGGCATGCGGCAGAATCATAAGTGACCTGTAGGGGGCGGTGCAACTTTAATTAAAGCCATAAATGAAGCGGCCAAATTAACACGCAGAACAAAAGATATTTATTTATTCAATTGAACGTGTATATATGCAAAGTGAAACACTTTATATAGACAGAAGGGAGTGGAAGATCCCCTGCTATGATGTTAATTTGTTAGTAGGACATTCCAAACTGACGTGAAAACCTGATCTAGAACATAAAATAAAATTGGAAGTGAGACTCACTGGGGTCATGAGGTGCAGGCGGCTGCCACTGTTGGTAAGTGTTTCCCCAACCCTGAGGGGGGTACTGATGGGCACCTGGAGGACCTCCACTACAAACAAACACACATTATATATTACATACAATGCAATAACATACAGACAAGCTTTAAAAGTGCAAGAAGGTGTACTAACTGTGGAGGAGCTCCAGGAGGCCCAGGCTGATATGGATTTGGGTTATAAGGACCCATGGGGCCGGCTGGACCGGGACCAGGACCACCAGGCCCGGGACCTACAGGACACAGAGGACCCTAGAGAGAAGGAGAGAGGACTGATGGTATCATCCTGGTTATGTTTTAAATCAGTGCTACATGAGGGTCAAATCTCGTACCTCGATCTTGTCCTCGATGAGCTGCTTTGCGTGGTCGATCTGCTGCGGGTTCCCACGGATGGTGAACAGTTTGAAGTTGGGGTCCCCGTTGGGCGGCGGCTGGCGCGAGATCTCCACGAAGGCGCCCGTCTGCTGGTTGATCGACTTGACGTTCTCGCCTCCTCGGCCGATCACCAGGCCGCATTTGTGGGCAGGGATAGAGAAGGTCATCTCGCCGCCAGGGGGACCCCAGTTACCTGGGCCGCGGCCCCTACCGCGCCCACCTGGAGGCATACCTGTTCCGGGAGGACCTGGAGGTCCCTGAGATGGAGATGGTGAGACAATAAGCGAGACAGAAAGAGAGCATGTCTGCGTCCAAGCAGGTAAACAGTATAATAAACGTGTGAGTGAAGGATGTTTATGTCCTCACCCCTCCACCCTCCTCTCTCACACGGATGCTCTGCAGGAGCTCGTTGATGATGCCGGCAGCATGCTCACAGCGGTCAGGAGGCCCCATGATATGAGCCACTTTGTCAGGTCCACTACCATCATCTACAACACAAACACACACTTACAATCCTGCACAACACTATTATGACCCAGGAGAAAGATACGAAACTCACCTGGTTTGAATTGTATCCGGACTCCTGCGTCGTTCTGAATCTTTTTAATCATCTCACCGCTCCGGCCGATCACCACGCCCACCGAGTGACGCGGCACGGGCACCTGACCAATCACACAGCAGAACAGCGGGTTTTACAGCAGAACTGCTGATCTTTAAAGATAAATTAGTGAAAGGAGCAAAAGGATCTGGTATACATACACGCACCTCTATTCCTCCACCTCCGCCTCCGCCGCCTCCGCCGCCGCCCCCTCCCATGCGTGAACCGTATTCGTTCCTGTCTCCAAACTGATCCCTCTCTCGGAGAATCTCCTGCACCATCTCCCTGGCTTGCTGGAACAAAAGAATCAGCACTGTGAGATGTTTATCCGTTCTTTCTTCCAGGACTGGACTAGCACAAGTCACTTTCACTTTTTACACAAGCACATGGACACCAATGACGATCACAATGAGTCACTGTACTTCATATCCATCCATCCCTCCCTCCCTTCTGGTAATTCATGTATGTATGTGTATATATATACTTTTTTTGCTTGTGTATAAAAATAAACATACGAGGTTTCACTTTTTAAAACTCCACACACACCTGCACTTTGTACGGGTCTCCAATGATGCGAAGGGGTTTGTCCATGTTTGGTCCCTGAGAAGGATCTTGTATCAAAATCATCTTCACTCCAGCACGCTCCTACACACACACACACACACACACACACACACACACAGTCAATAACAGAAAAAATATAAACATATATATTAAATGTAGTGCACTGAACACGTTGGCTCGTCCCACCTGGAGCTGTTTGATAGTTTCTCCTCCTTTGCCGATGACGAGGCCGGCTTTTCCCGCCGGGATGATCATCTCCTGCATGTGGCCGCTACCGTTGGACTCGTGGAAGGAGGTGGGCGGTGTTCCCCGTCCTCGCGAAACGATGTCATCCAACAGCATCTTGGCCTTCCTGTGAATAGAGAGATAGACAGAGAGAGAGAGAGAGAGAGAGAGAGAACTGTTACTTACAGAAATACTGGAAATTAATATCATGATAAATACATATAAATCTCTTCATATAGTTTAGAACCATCTTCAAATTAATGATAGACTGATCGTAGATGGTTGTTATTCGTCACGTGCAGCTTTGTAATGCAGGGGGGCTTGAACCCACAACCTTCCGATCAGTAACCCAGAGCCTTAACCACTGATCCACTACTTTAAATTACTTTAATATCACATGTATACAAATAAAGTGAGAAATTAACCAGACGTATAACAGTGAAGGTGAAACAAAAAAAAAGTAAAGGCGCCACGTGTCTCCTAATTAACGTGATGAAAAGCCGACGATAAACATCTCCATCAATAGACAATTGTATAAATAATAAACTGAAAAGCTAAAACTTTCATCCAATCACAATGTTAATGGCACAGAGAGCTGACCAATCACGGAGCAGCATTACGGATGAATAGGAAAACAGAGTGTATTAAAAACATGGCGACCGAGAACGAGGTGGTCTTCAAGATGAAGATACAAACACACACATTACACTTACTGAATGGACTCATGAGACCCGGTGAGAGAGACACTTCTCTCAGGTAATCCTGCGCTGTCTGCGAAAGCAACACACACACACACACACACATTAAGCTCACGTGGATGTCATACACTGATCTCACACACACACACACACACACACACGTCTCAGTACTTACCTGGTGCGATCTGAACCTTACACCCCGACTCCTGCTGGATCTTATTGATCTGCTCTCCTCCTCGGCCAATGACTGCACAGCAAAACAGAGCATATCAGGGGACTGATCACACAAAAACACAGTGAAGCGTGCGTACGTGCACGTGTGTGTGTGTGTGTGTGTGTGTGTGTGTGCGCACTCACTGAGGCCGACCATGCCATCAGGAACTCTGTACTCCTCTGTCAGAGCTGAAGGACGTCCACTGAAGAAGAAGGAAAGAAGTGTGTTTCACACAAACACAGAACATGTGTAACTGCGTGTGTGTGGTGTGTGTGTGTGTGTGTGTGTGTGTGTGTGTCTTACCTCTGCTGAGAGAGAGCTGCCAGCTGAGCACTGATAGCTGTGGATACACAAAAACACTTTAATCTGCATCTCACACACACTTGCACACTGAGGATCAGATTCACTTTGAGGAAATAAATAAACATGACTGTTATAAACTCTGCATGTTACAGTGTGAACGCATGATTACAGCATGTGGGAGTGTGTATGCACAGTTACTGTGTGTGTGTGTGTGTGTGTGTGTGTCAAACTGTATTCATGGCTACAGTACCATTACATTGTGTGTTAACTGAACGTATGTATTACTACTCTGAGTGTGTGTGTGTGTGTGTGTGTGTGTGTGCATAAACACTCACACAGTGCTGTAGCGTTGTCCCTGTCACTTTGTGGAGCCATCCTCTTACTGTCAGGCTGATCTGAGGAGGAAACAGAGCATTTAAACCTACAGTCTGGTGTGTGTGTGTGTGTGTGTGTGTGTGTGTGTGTGTGTGTGTGTGTGTGTGTGTGTGTGTGTGTGTGAGTGCGAGAGAGAGAGAGAGAGAAAGAGAGTGTGTGAGTGTGTGTACCTCCGTCCTCCAGTGATCGTTTCTGTGCTGAGAAAGGATACACCTCTGTACCGCCGTTATTGCTCACAGGGCCGCCAGTCACTTCTCCACCAATCTTAGCCGCAATCTACAGAAAACACAAACACGTGGTTTCTTCCCCTGATAATAAACGAAAGAAGAAGCTGGACATGTTCCTGAGTTTCTCACTACGCTTCTCCTAAACAGCTCCGGGTCCATATATCAGATAAATATTACAATACGAGTCTAAAAGGCTCTAAAGAAAGGAGAAGCTACTAATCATCATCATCATCATCATCAGATCTGCTGAGGTTCTACACACAGCCGGGTTTGGTCGGAGAAGGTGTTCCACTAGATGTTTGTGGAGATTCATTCAGCTGTAGGTGAGGTGAGGAGGCCTGGGGTTCGGTATAAAAGTGTTCAATAGGGTCGGAGCTCTATAGGAGACCTTCCAATCTATGTAAAGCAGATCTTCACAGATCTGTCTTTAAACACAGGGGCATCATGCGGGAACAGGTTCGGGTCCCAGAGACGACCGACACGAACGT
>JBCEWE010000243.1:127500-130000 GCA_039877035.1 Silurus lanzhouensis | reverse complement strand
ATCCGTTAAAACATCTGGATTGTAAATTAGAATAAAAAAAAAAAATCTAATTTATGAGTTAAAATCCCAACGCTGACAGAACCCGTGGCGATTTTGAATCCCAGCGTGCGCTCAAGTTGGATTTATTACTTAAAAAAAAAAAACATTTTAAGTGTAATTTGGTAATTGGATTAATCAAATATATCGAATAAGTTGCACACATATTACTTTAAATATGATACATTCATAAAACACTCTCCATTCTGACGTTTCTGGCTCAACATACTGATCGTTAGCTTCATTTATCCGCAGTTTGCATTAATGCACATTAAAACTAAAAATATGAATAACCCAATTCAATTTATTGTGTTAGCATGAACTTAATGCAGTTCCACCTAATGGCCACTAGGAAACGGACCTAACATCATTTTCACATTTTCAAAAATGCAGCCCACGTTTGAAAATAGTGGAAAAAAAATTAAATATACAAAAATAAGTCACACTTTTTTTTTAAACATTTTGTTCTAATTAAATGAAGTATAATTCTCTGTGCATGCTTGATGAGCAACTGGGAAAAAAGAGCCAATGGAGTTCACTTCAGTTTCACGCAACCGTGCAGAAAAACTCGTTTAGTTTAAAATGTAAGACAATTTAAAACTTCTAAAATGTATATTTTGGAAAAATTATTCGGCGCCCATGGACACACTGTGATGAAATTTATAAAAAAACAAAAAAACATTCTACATTAGCTTTGAGTTCATGCAGTTCCTATTGACAGCCACTAGGTGGAGACTGTCTGCTGTATTATTTATGATTGGCGCATGGTCCGTAATGAAGCAAAAGACTGAGCTGAAGAAACTGCACCCATAAATAAATATATTATATATAAATAAACACATACATATATAATCTTTTGCATATTAACTTGGCCTTCATGCAGTTCCTACAGATCACCACTAGGGAGTCTGTATTGCTGAGAGAGTCTTTATAGGCACAGTAAAGGTAATCCTAATATGATTATTGTATACACATGTATATTTATGTATATTATGGTATATTATATTTTGTTTATATACATTAAGATTTGCACTTCTGGTTAGATGATAACTGCATTTCACTGGCACCGTACCTGCACTCTGCACAATGACAAAGTTGAATCTAATCTATTTATTGCTGCATTACAGATCATGTGCAAAACCTAATAATACATCAGAAATCACATGCATTCAATTACTTCAAAAGGGCAATTTACAATCAATTTATGTACTTTTATTTCTTTATAAACACGATCACAGAGTGTCCATTGATGGGCTTTATAAGCTGTAATAATTCTCCAGATGCATTTCCTCCAAATCACCACTAGAGGACAGAGTCTTTAAGACTCCAATAAGGACCAATATAAGAGTGTCTCCTCCTAGTGGTCATCTGGTAGAATTGCATCAAATCTAAAGGGCCATTTCCAGTGAATTTGTAATGAATTTATTTTTCCCCCAAAGCAAAATGGAGTCAAATGGAAGCTCAGTGCGTCTTTTTCACAAATCTGAACAGTGAGGACAGTGGTGGAAAAAAAACAAACAAACAAAAAAAATGTAAATAAAGGGGGGGGGGGGTTGCTTCATTCTCACACCACGGTTAAGAAAATAGATTCAGTCTTTAATGTTATAAAATATAACTCATGCTCACTTATATGTAGTCTATAAGCACATGCTCGGTTATACTGTATTTTCCAGACTGTAAACCTAAATAAAAGACTGTACATCCTGTTACACCGTATTTAACGCAGAAAAAAGAATGCATGTATGAACATGCTATCGGTTTATAGTCTGGGGAATACACAGTATATTAATATCTTGTGCGCACACACACTCATTTCTGAGCATTAACACACACTTTAGCGTGCGTTCATTTCACCGCCTGAAGGGGGCAGCCTGTGAGTCTGAAAGTGACGACCCTGTTGATCAACAGCACAAATAAACAGCAAGAAACTGGAGACATTTGGAGAAAAAAATGTTGAAACATGCTTCAGAGTTTAACATCTGTAAAACATCAGTGTCAGACTTCACATCTGTTTGTTTTTTTGTTTGGTTTTTTTCATAATAAACTAAAATATAAACCGATCTGATTTGTTTATTACAGATGACTGGAGTGAAGTCCTGCTGATTTTGAGTCAGAACTTGAGATCTCCATCTTTCTGGCTTCAGGAGCAAATCCTTTATTCAATTCATTGATTTGTCTCTCCATCATGGAGCGCATTCACACGCTTTTCCACACGTTTATTCTCACTTCCTATTCTGTCTATTCTCTCATGTAACATCAAGACAATGCCTTCTCTCTCTCTCTCTCTCTCTCTCTCTCTCTCTCTCTCTCTCACTGTTCCACCCCCAGTACTTTCCTCATGTGCTCGTACACCACGTAGGAGATGCTGACAGCAGGAATGACCTTCAGGAAATTTGGCGCGATGCCGCGGTAAAGTCCCACTACACCCTCCTGAGCCATGATGCTGCGAAACAGAGAGAGCATG
>JBCEWE010000243.1:107500-125000 GCA_039877035.1 Silurus lanzhouensis | reverse complement strand
ATATATGTGTGTGTGTGTGTGTGTGTGTGTGTGTGTGTGTGTGTGTGTGTGTATGTTTGTGCATGAGTGTGGCTGACCAAAGAGCGTTTCCAATAGAGGGCGATGTCCTCCATGGTGTGCAGAGGGTTAAACAGGAAATGGTCACGCCATTCCACCCAGTCGATGGTCATGGTGCCATCCTTGTCTATACTACACACACACACACACACACACACACACACACACACACACACAAACACACAAACACACACACTTATTAATTCACAGTAAAGCACCACATTCTTCACTAAACCAACCAGAGATCTTGCTGTAACCATGGAAACATTACTCTTTGTAAAGTGTCTGCGGTCGGCAATGAAGGCGTGGAAAAGGGGGCGGAGTCACTGCTCAAAGTCTCTCACACACACACACACACACACTAGTGATAGGAAGTTAGTATGATTTCAGAAATCAAATCAGTTTTGTTTTTTTTTGAGTCATTTAGTTCATTTCTTTCCTTTAATTACCTTCATTGCGTCTATAAGAATCACGTGATATAAAAAACGAACGACTCGGACTAGAGGTGAACTTCTAAATTCTATTTCCTCTACATGACCTGCAGCAAGTAGAAAAAGAACGAATCACTCTTTAAGACTCTGAGTCACATTAAAGATTCGTTCAAAATAAATCATTAATGAACAACCCATCACTTACACACACACACACACACACACACACACACACACACACACACACACACACACACCTCTGCAAGATCTTGGTTGCCTCGTCCAGCGTAACCTCCACTCCTACATTGTGTAATGAAAGCTGGATCTCTCCAGCATCGATCTCACCTGTAAAAAAACACACACACACACACACACACACACACACACACACACACACACACACACACACAGTTGAAGCTCGAGGTCAATAGTAGCTCCAGCACATTAAAACATTATACTCCAGGACCAGAAGAGAGCGAGCGCTCAGGCTCCTCACCGTCGTTGTTGCGGTCGAGGCTGCTGAACATGAGGCGGAGACGCTTTTCGTGAGAGCACAGGTACTGCGTGAACTCCTCGAAGTCCAACTGTCCATCCTGATTAGTGTCTCCTTCACTCACAATCTGCTGTGGGACAGGGCAGAGAGGGGAGTGTAGAGAAAAACAGGAGAGAAGGGAAGAGACAAGGAAGCCCAGATTGGTTAAAAATGGAGAAATGAGCAGGAAGAGAAGGAACAGGAGGAAGAAAAAGCAAGTTACATGGTGCAATACACACCAGGTCACATGACCCACCACCAAGAACATATCCCCCAACACAAAAGTTCAAGGAGCTTTTCCACCAGACAGTACAGTATGGTATGGGTTCAAGTTCCTGATTTGGTTCTTAGTATTGTCCAAGGATTTTTGTGGGTGAATCTAGAAATCTTCCAGACCACTGATTGGTCAAACAATTGGGAATTAGGACCACATAAGTCTGGGAAGCTCCTCCTACTTTCATGGGCACAATAATTCAATGGGAAACAGAAAGACAGATAGACCAGGAAGACAGAAGACGAGGAGAAGAAAAAGAACCACCACCAAACCAAGCGTCCACAATAAACCTCTAAAGATCCAGACATGTAAACACACAAGGATGTCCTGTTTCACGTTATCTTTTTTTAACGCCTAAAAACGTCTCTCTCTTCGTGTCTAGACACGCTTTCTGCTCTGTCTGGACGAGTTCCAAGTTCTTGACCTTTTTCCTTCGCCCGAGGTCTACCATGTGCAAATACGAGTGTGTGTGTGAAAGAGATTGTGTGAGGTTTCAGTTTACAAACGTCTGACCCTTCACTCAGACCGAAAAAAAACCAGACACTCATGTGCAACACACACACACACACACACACACACACACACACACACACACACACACACACAAATACACACAAGGACACAGAGGGGTAGTAGGCAAGTGAGTGAAATTTGTTACAAAACACCACACACACTTGTTACGTTGTCACTAATGGACGTTGTATGACTGTTTGGCCGTTTCCGTGCTACAAGATCGCGTCCCGTCAGTTCATTTCCTGTCTCTCACACAGACGTAGACTAGATTCTAAAGCTCACAATGAGCAGTGCAGAAGGCAGTAAGAAGTCTGGGGTTAACAGGGATGAGACAGAGGGAGTCAGTGATGTAAACAAGCCTGAGAACAGACACATTCCTGATCATCATCATCATCATTTTTTCTCTGCTTGTGTTCTACATGGTGGATCTTCAGACTGGAAACATTCATTAGAGAATATAAATTATTTTATATTAATATGACGTGAGGTTCAGTTTCCAGCGTGACACTAAAACAGAAAGTAATAATCACTACTTTTTACTGAAGAACATGTCGGAGCACAAACTTCTTTACTTCAACTTGAGTAAAAAAAAGTGCAGTCAGAACTTTAACTTTTACCAGATTCTTTTAAAACATCAGTATCTGCACTTTTACTGAGTGAAGGATGTGTGAACTTTTCCACCTCTAATGAGGAGGCCTCAGCGCTCCGTTTCACATCATCGCCGTGTCGAGTCGTTTCTTCGAAATGATGCGCCCATGAGCACGTGGGACACGATCATGACGTCTGAACTGAACGTCTTTTTGTGCAGAAACTCACACCATCAGCGTCTTGATAGCAGGTTTTACAGCGAATGCTTGTGCATCACTCCACTGCTCCATTATAACTAATGACAAGAGCTTCAAAACGAGCTCACACTGGTTCTTCACACACACAAACACCCCCCAGGGGTCTCCAACTCCCACTTCCAACATTTCCCCTTTTCCTGCTCCACCCTGTGTGGATCAGTGGGCCAAAGAACATTAGTGTGCAACATGTGGAGATGTTCTATATGGATATTTGCCTCCCAGTGTGCTTCAAAGAGCTCCTACACTATATCTGACAGGCTGTTAAGACTCAGGTCTGAAGACTAGACTAAGGCTAATATCCCCCCAAAAACTCAAAATCTTAATGAGATCTCCAGCTGAAGAACATTTACTAGATTTCCTGAAGCAGACTGGGACCGAATCTGCATGCGTGTACTCCAGTACTATAGTACTTACGATTATTATAGTCTCCTGATACAATCCTACCAATATTTGGCCAAAACTGTTTCTCTTTGAACAGAGTTTACATTTTCTCTTATAATGAGCTCCACTCTTCTTGGAAGATGTTCCACTAGATTTTATGGAGATTTATGTGAAAATTCAGCCAGTTAGTAAAGTCAGGTACTGATAGAGGTGAGGAGGCCTGAGGGGCAGTTAGTGTGAAACGTTCATCAACGTTGGAGCTCTATATCTTCCACATTTCTTCCACATTTCTTCCACATTTCCAGAACCTTAACCACCTCTACTACCTGCACCTTCTCACACAATGTCCCCACTTTCATTCACAAGATCTTCCACATTTCCAGACCATGTAAAGCAGTAATGTGATGGAGGCGTGTGCATGCTGAAACAGGTTTAGGTGAAGGAAAATTTCATGCAACATTTAAAGTCCTGTACAATCGTGTGCTCCACAAAATACTTCACAGTAAACTATACAGAGTTTATAGTGAACGGGAAATAATCTGGGATTCGACCAACACACTTCACTACACTACACAACTCTACATCACACTACACAGCTCTACACCACAGTACACAACTCTACACAGCCATGGTCAGCCATGATACAGCGCCACCTAGAGCACAGAGAGTTAAGGGCCCAATAGTGGCAGCTTGGTACACTCCCCTACACCACCACACTACACTCCCCTTCACCGCCACACTACACTCCCCTCCCCTACACCACCACACTAAGCTACACTCCCCTACACCACCACACTACACTACACTCCCCTACACCACCACACTACACTCCCCTTCACCGCCACACTACACTCCCCTCCCCTACACCACCACACTAAGCTACACTCCCCTACACCACCACACTACACTCCCCTTCACCGCCACACTACACTCCCCTCCCCTACACCACCACACTACGCTACACTCCCCTACACCACCACACTACACTCCCCTTCACCGCCACACTACACTCCCTCCCCTACACCACCACACTAAGCTACACTCCCCTACACCACCACACTACACTACACTCCCCTACACCACCACACTACACTCCCCTTCACCGCCACACTACACTCCCCTCCCCTACACCACCACACTACGCTACACTCCCCTACACCACCACACTACACTCCCCTTCACCGCCACACTACACTCCCCTCCCCTACACCACCACACTACGCTACACTCCCCTACACCACCACACTACACTCCCCTTCACCGCCACACTACACTCCCCTCCCCTACACCACCACACTAAGCTACACTCCCCTACACCACCACACTACGCTACACTCCCCTACACCACCACACTACACTCCCCTTCACCGTCACACTACACTCCCCTCCCCTACACCACCACACTACACTACACTCCCCTACACCACCACACTACACTCCCCTTCACCGCCACACTACACTCCCCTCCCCTACACCACCACACTAAGCTACACTCCCCTACACCACCACACTACACTACACTCCCCTACACCACCACACTACACTCCCCTTCACCGCCACACTACACTCCCCTCCCCTACACCACCACACTACGCTACACTCCCCTACACCGCCACACTACACTACACTCCCCTACACCGCCACACTACACTACACTCCCCTACACCGCCACACTACACTACACTCCCCTACACCGCCACACTACACTACACTACACTCCCCTACACCGCCACACTACACTACACTCCCCTACACCACCACGCTACACTCCCCTACACCACCACACCACCACGCTACACTCCCCTACACCACCACACTACACTCCACTCCCCTACACCGCCACACTACACTACACTCCCCTACACCACCACACTACACTCCACTCCACCGCCACACTACACTACACTCCCCTACACCACCACACTACACTCCCCTTCACCGCCACAACACACTACACTCGCCTACACCGCCACACTACACTCCACTCCCCTACACCACCACACTACACTACACTCCCCTACACCGCCACACTCTACTCCACTCCCCTACACCACCACACTACACTCCACTCCCCTACACCGCCACACTACACTACACTCCCCTACACCGCCACACTACACTACACTCCCCTACACCACCACACTACACTCCACTCCACCGCCACACTACACTCCCCTACACCACCACGCTACACTCCCCTACACCGCCACACCACACTACACTCGCCTACACCGCCACACCACACTACACTACACTCGCCTACACCGCCACACTACACTACACTCTCCTACACCACCACAACACACTCCCCTACAGCACCACACTACACTACACTCCCCTACACCACCGCACCACGCTCCCCTACACCGCCACACCACACTCCCCTACACCACCACACTACACTACACTCCCCTACACCGCCACACTACACTACACTCCCCTACACCACCACACTCCCCTACACCACCACACTACACTCCCCTTCACCGCCACAACACACTACACTCCCCTACACCACCACACTACACTCCCCTACACCACCACACTACACTCCACTCCCCTACACCGCCACACTACACTCCACTCCCCTACACCGCCACACTACACTCCACTCCCCTACACCACCACACTACACTACACTCCCCTACACCACCACAGTACACTCCACTCCCCTACACCGCCACACTACACTACCCTTCAACGCCACAACACACTACACTCCCCTACACCACCACACTACACTACACTCCCCTACACCGCCACACTACAATACACTCCCCTACACCACCACACTACACTACACTCCCCTACACCGCCACACTACACTACACTCCCCTACACCACCGCACCACACTCCCCTACACCGCCACACCACACTCCCCTACACTGCCACACTACACTACACTCCCCTACACCGCCACACTCCCCTACACTCCCCTACACCGCCACACTCCCCTACACTGCCACACTACACTACAATCCCCTACACCACCACACTACACTCCCCTACACCGCCACACTACACTACACTTCCCTACACCACCACACTACACTCCCCTACACCACCACACTACACTCCCCTACACCGCCACACTACACTACACTCCCCTATACCGCCACACTACACTCCCCTACACCGCCACACCACACCACACTCCCCTACACCCACACACCACACCACACTCCCCTACACCGCCACACCACACCACACTCCCCTACACCGCCACACCACACCACACTCCCCTACACCGCCACATCACACCACACTCCCCTACACCACCACACCACACTCCCCTACACCGCCACACTACACCACACTCCCCTACACCACCACCACACTACACCACACTCCCCTACACCACCACACCACACTCTCCTACACCACCACACCACACTCTCCTACACCACCACACTACACTACACTCCCACACCACCACACTACACCACACTCCCCTACACCGCCACACCACACTCCCCTACACCACCACACTACACTCCCCTACACCACCACACTACACTCCCCTACACCACCACACTACACTCCTCTACACCACTACACTACACTCCCCTACACTACAACATGTACATGTTACAGCTGAAGACTGGGTTCTGTCCCGAATCTTACACTTGTGTACCCAATAGGCTATGACTCCTCCTCCTCCTCCTCCTCCCCCCGCTGGGTAATTCTTCTCCACGGTGGTGTTGCTCTGCATGCTCATGTTCTGCTCGGGGGCTGGAATGTTTAGGGGGGTAGAAAAATCACGTGTCACGTGGAATGCCTGCACGACTAACTCCTCCGGTTCGTTTCGGTTTCCCGTTGCTGCACCTCCGCCCCGCTGAGACCGGCAGCGCGTGCGTGTGTGCGCGTGCGTGCGTGCGTGTGTGTGTGTGCGTGCGTGCGTGATCGGTATCTGTACCTGTTCCGCCGATGTGCGCGAGAGCAGCCCGCGCGCCGCCAGCCCCGCCCTGAGCTCGTTAATGTCGATCCGTCCGTCTTTGTTGGTGTCGAGCTGGTCGAAGAGTTCGCTCCACAGCCGCTCGCGCTCCGGGTCCGTTTCCGGTTCAGAGCCGGGTGCAGGTGCGGGTGCGTTCTCCTGGCACCGGGCACGCGACCACCGCACGACGCGGCACCACCGCGGCTCGGCCATGAGCGCGCGTGCGTCCGTGCCTGTGCGCGAGCACGCGGTGTTCTCTCTCTGCGCCACCCGGTTATTTTATTAGGGGTAAACACATTCGCTGCACTCGCGGCAAACACACACACACACACACACACACACACACACACACACACCCGATCTGACCTCAAGATCCGAATTTCCTGTTCCGTAAAAGAGCTGCAACGCGCGCGCTCACATACAAAGCAGCGTTAAACAGCTGGTTAGTTTTCTCTCTCTCTCTCTCTCTCTCTCTCTCTCTTTCTCTGTGTGTGTGTGTGTGTGTGTGTCTCGACTCTCCAAACCAGGAAGTAACCTAAAACCAAGCAAAACGCAACTTTAACGCGTACACGCGTGAAGCGTGTGTTTTGCGGTGGAGTCCCGGCTCTGTCCCAAATCACTTCAACTAGTGCGCTTCTCTTATAATGATATTATTATAACACGAGACACTTGAATGATCCTTGAAAGTGTGACGTAATAAGATCTTGGATACTAATATTATGACGTCACGAATACAGGCGGGGCCTTTATCAAGACAAATAGACCACTTATAACTGTTACCCAAAAGCACAAGGGGTTTTGTACGAAAGCGTTAATATTTCTTTCTTTCTTGTTTCCTCGTGAATTAAATTTTCATGCTTTCAACACAACAAACACTCGTGATCGGAACTTCTGTGTATTCGACATAAGAGCTTGTTCTAGATTATGGTTATGTTATTAACCACAATAACCACAAATGTTTCTGGTTTTACTGCTCTTATCAGGGGCGGATCTCCCGGGATGGCACGGGGTGGCAATTACCACCCTAAGAAAAAGCATTGCTGAATTTTGTTATGTTGAGAAAAAAACAAGAAAGAAAACATTATAATGCCTCTTAGGACTTCCAATAGATTTTGGAGTGTAGCTTTGGTGGATTCGTGTTGGTTCAGCTACAAGCGCATTAGTGAGGAGATCTGAGGTTCAGTCGCTGTTCCAGTTCATCTCACATGTGTGGTTCAGTGGGGGATTGAGGAGGTCAGGACGAGAAAAAGTTGTTCCACTCCAACGTTAACACACCGTGGTTTCATGGAGTCCAGGTTTGTTCACATGGAACATCATCATGCTGAGACAGCGTAGTGAAGAAGATTATAATCCAACAACGTATAGAGACGTTCAATAGAATAACAGAGCCTCAGACTTGAGTGGATGAGAAAAAAAGACACATGTTCAGGGGTGCACATACTTTTGGTTGTACAGTGTATATGGGGCGGGTCAGTCGGGTTGTACTGCAAAATATACAATTGTACCAAAGAAAATATCTTGAAGTCTTTTCTATTGGCAGGTCAGAAAGAGAAAATGATCTACCAATAAAAACACGACAGTTTAAACATGAAATAATAAAAAACATCTACACAAACATTTAATCATCCTCCAAAAGTATTGGGACACCCGGCTTTCACAGCCATTATGTAGTTTTCTCAAACTGTTTCCACAAAGTTGGACTTGACTTTTTCTCTTCACCTAAACTAGGAGACCCAAACATGTTCCAGCATGATGTGCTTTACATGGGTTAGATGGTGTGGAAGATCTCCAGCTATAGAGGTCCAACCCCCTATTGAACAGCTTTGGGAGGAATTTTTCACAGGCCTCCTCACCTCAACGACATCTACACCTTACTGACACCTTACTGAATGAAATCTCACACAAATCTCTATGGAATCTAGTGGAACATCTGCCCAAAAGAGTGGAGGTTATTATAGGAGCAAATGGAGCTAATGGTCAAGTGTCCACAAACTTTTGCCCTCACAGTGTGTATATGTGACCAAAGGATATAATGAATATATATATATATACATACACATGTTTAGTGTTGAACATCTCTTAATAGACAATTTTATGGAATTATATGGCACACACACACACACACACACACACGTAGCACCTGTCGCATCTGTCATCTCTTTAATTACTCATGTACACAGTGGCTTTGTCTCCGAAACAGAAGAACACCACACACATACATATCGTACCTGTCTCCTGTTTATAATAATACACACACACACACACACACACACACACACACACAAACACACCTTTCCTGAAAGACTCCAATCACCCCCTATTGTCCTGAGGAGTCCAGACAATCATCACAAGCAATTTGCATTATTGTACGCACTGATCTGTTTGTCCAACCATTCAGGGAAACTTCTACATCCAATACTCACACACACACACACACACACACACACACACACACACACACACACACACACACACACACACACACTTAATATTTTATGTGTGTGTGTTCAGTGATAGAACATGAGATAAGAGGCTTTATAAGAGAAGGATCAGGAGCAGAGAGACACACAGAGTCACGAATCTGTTTCTGTTTGACGTCCTCTTTCTGATCTCTACCCATGTGTAAGGGTCTCTCTGCCCTCCCCTCATCATGCCTGGAGAAGTGAGTATTGCCCTGTGTGTGTGTGTGTGTGTGTGTGTGTGTGTGTGTGTGTGTGTGTGTGTGTGTGTGTTTGCTCCTTTTTGATATGTATGTAATTTTGGGGTGTTACTCCTTTCAGTTTACTTCACATGATCAGTTTCTCAGTTTTACACTATTTCATTATTTCTTCATTCAAATTATTTGTACAATTTTAGCACTAATATTTATTGATGAATTGAGAGTTCTGGTGGACAGAGAGATGGAGAGACAGAGCGACAGAGAGACAGAGCGACGGAGCGACAGAGAGACGGAGAGACAGAGCGACAGAGAGACATGGAGACAGAGAGACGGAGCGACGGAGAGATGGAGCGACAGAGAGACGGAGCGACAGAGAGACATGGAGACAGAGAGACGGAGCGACGGAGAGATGGAGCGACAGAGAGACGGAGCGACAGAGAGACAGAGAGACATGGAGACAGACAGACGGAGAGACAGAGAGATGGAGTGACAGAGAGACAGAAAAACAGAGCGACAGAGAGACATGGAGACAGAGAGACGGAGAGATGCACAGAGATACGTTTTTCCTAGCAAATTAGTTCTATGGTGTTTCGTCTGTTTCATTTACACCATTTGGTACATTGGCACCGTATCCAGAGTGAATTACATTCATGTCATTTATACACCTGAACAGATGAAGGTGAAGGACCTGGCTGAAGAACCTGGTTTTGTGATCTTGGTGGTGCAGGGATTTGAACTCAAAACCACTCAGCCTGTAGCATGATGTTAATGATCAGTGTATTGAGAGTAAATATTTCACGGCTCATTCTGAAACACAGTGAATGTTTTTTTGATATATGACCATTTAATCCAAAATGTAATGAAATTCTTCCTCTGCAAGCAGAATATAAAATACATTACAGGCAGAAGGAAAGTCATAAAGACATAAAGAGTGTATAAAGTTATGATAGAGCAGATGTAGAAGTGTATGCATATAGAGAGTATGCAGAATGAGGAGGAATTGAAGGCAGGAGGAGGTCATGTTTTCCTTCTTCTCTCAGGGGAAGATGTAGATATACATCAAGACTCTTTGCTGTTCTGCCTCTGAGATGGTGGAATGAACTTCCCCTAGATGTAGATGTAGATCTTCAAATGAAGACCTGCCGGTTCCTGAAACACAAGCACTTTCTCCCTGTGTGTTTTATGTCTTTGCTATAATTCCTCTCAGCAGAGTTTTAGGATGATGGTGTCCTAAGTTTGTAACTGATTAAACCAGTGTTGATTTATTCATCTAAAAAGAGAATCAATGCACTTTTGTACGTCGCAGTGAAAAAGGGCGTCTGCTAAATGCTGCAGATTTAAACGTAAACGAGACGGGGTCAGAGCACACGTTTACCAAATACGTGACGAATAGGAAAACTTGCATACAGGATATCCGTATCATCCTTTTTAAATAAGAGGGAAAGTGCCACAGTTTCTTCGTACGTACGTTTTCTTTTTTGTGAATTGTCTGGATTTGTTACACCATTATTGTGTTTGTGTTTTAGGGCAAAGGAGATGAAGGTAATGTTAACACACCTGGCTGAGAAACCAAACAAACACAGGTAACACACACACACACACACACACACACGTTGCATTGGGGACGTTACCATCATCTATCAGTTTTTATCTGTTTCTATCGTTCTCTCGTAGAGCTACCGAGGAAAAAAGTCCTCGTGATCTTGAAGCTCTGCTCCACAGCAAGGGTAAAAATTGTAATTGTTAATTGTACACACACACACACACACACACACACACACACACACACACACACATGTGATACTCTCCATCACTCCAAGCATTTTTGTGTAGAGCACTGTTTTACTTCTCCACACGTCTCACAGTCATCTCACTGTCTCACCAATTCTTTGACACTTTTTTTTTACTCTGAACTCTTCCCCTGCTTGCTCTCTCAGCAAGTCTGCAGGCGTTCCGCTGGTTCCTGCGTTCAGAGTTCAGTGAGGAGAACCTGGCCTTCTGGCTTGCCTGTGAGGAATACAAGAGCATGCCTGAAACCAAACTGTCCTCCAAAGCCCAGCTCATCTACACTCTGTTCATCAACGCTGACGCACCACAGGAGGTACGGAGAGATCTCGGACTCTCAATCGAAACATAGCCTGACTCTTTTCCTTATAAAACCACACGGGCGAGGTCTTCGTTGGAAACGACACCGATACACTAATACACATTGCTCTTTTAAAGATCTGAAGAAGAAGTTGTTTAACCTGTACTAATATTTGCAGGTCAATCTGGACGGTGAGACGCGTGAAGCTCTGATGGACAGGATGGACGCTCCTGCTGCCGACACCTTCGCCGAAGCTCAGCAGCGCATCTTCACCCTGATGGCCAAAGACTCGTTCCCTCGCTTCCTGCACTCCACTTACTACAAGCAAGCGGTCAGAGGGGCGTGAGCTGAGACGTCACATTCATTAGAAAATAAAGCTATTATAAAGGTGTGTGCATTCATTTTCATCTTCATCTCGAATAGTTCACGTTTCACCGGATCAGGTCCTAGAGGTCGTCCAGTCCACTATATCACATGGTTATATGATCTATTTTGTGTTCTGTTGCAGTGCAGAGCGTAGCAATTGGTGTGTTTCAACGTAAGTCACTGTGTAATAAAAAAATTTCATAAAATGTACCAAAAACTAAAGAGGAATAAATATATGTTGAGAAATCGAGTGTATTGTGTGGATTATTTTATGACCAGGGCACCAGACCCACACCTTCACAGTAGTGATCTGAAGATCGGATCATTTCAGTGACTTCAAGTCTCGTTCTTCAAAATGAACGAATCTGTTTATTGAGTAATAAAATGTCACATTATCAATAAGCAGATCCACGACACGTCCACAAACACCGACTTTGACTATAGTTCAAGTAATGAAAATATGACAATGCAGCTAAGCACAAATGATGATGATCAACAGAATAAGTAGCTTCACCACTCATATCTTCTGGGCCGTGTCGTTAGTTCTACTGTCACGTGACTCCATAATTATTGCAATGATAATGTCAAGATCCGGACCAAAAAAAACCCCCCTTGCTTTGTGTAGCGTCTATGGGAGTCACGTGACAAAAGAATGAACGACTCGGACCAGAGGACTCATAAGATGAACTACTCAATTCTATTTCCTGTGTAATGTATATGGGAGTCACGTGATAAAAGAACGACTGACTCAGACTTGAAGAGTCTGGTGATGCTTTGCTCATGCGTGTCCAGTAGAAAATGAACGAATCGGCCTTTAAAATGACACGTTCTTCTGAGTCACATCAAAGAATCGTTCATAAACGACCCGTCACTAGAATCCAAATGAGGGCAAATTTTCCGATGGTGGAAAGAAACCGGAGAACCCAGAGGAAATCCATATGGATAGAAACCCACGTGTAGGATTGATCCTGAGATGCTGGAAATGTTCCACGACTGCATTATTACCCATTCTGCAGTAAATTGTGTGATTTATATTACATCATATTATATGTTAATTATGAATTAACATAATGATTTTGATAAGGACTTTTTGAGCACATTAGGTAAGTTAGGAAGCTATACATCCTTGACTGTTTTTTAAAAGGTTTATGTCGCAAAATATGACAAATTAAGTAGTAATAATTGGTCATAATTTTTTTACACTTTTGCACAAAATTTGACTTTTACTTTGTTTTCAGCACATTTCCGCTCCGAGTGACGCGTTTCCGTGTAGCCCTTATCCGCACTAACACTCGAGTACTACGCAGTATGTAGTGCGCGTCCCCGCGGTATCCCGTAGCAACGCCGTGAGGATTTATACTACGTAGTACGGAAGTACGCCGGCTTTCATCCTCATCACTACGCAGCGATGGCGCAGGGCAAGAACAAGTTTAAAGCGCAGAGACCCGGAGGGGCGAAAAAACAAACAAACAAACCCAAAGGACCGAAGAAAGGCGGTGAGGACGGTTTTTTTGTTGTTGTTGTGGTCGGTGTGAATTTTACACACACATTCCGCTTATACTTAAACACTACTGAGTGCGCTGTTAGCATCATGCTAACCAGACCGCCATGTTGGAGCGCGTGCGCCGTGATACTGCTGTACTGTAGTTATAGTTTCATTTATTATTATTATTATTATTATTATCGTTATTACCATCATTATAATCATCATTATAATAATAATAATAATTATTATTATTATTATTATCATTACTACTTTTATTATTATTATTATCACTATTATTATTATTATTATTATTATTATTATTATTATTTAGCACCAAATACATGTATATATTACAACTAATATATATATAATATAATAATAATAATATAAAATGATATATGTATATTATATAATTACATTGATTTATTTTTATTCTGAATCCTGAATTTCGTATTTATTTTTTATAAATGTATAGTTTTTTTTCAATAATTATTCAATGTTAAATATTAAAACAACGATTTATTATTATTCACAATATTCAATATACACTTTTAAATGATAAATACATATACATTTTGAAGAATAACATCAAAATTATATGTATATGTTTTTAAATAATTTTTTTCCATTCCATTATTGTATGCTTGTGCTTTATTTCTGTGTGTATATATATATATATTACTGTACATTATAATTGTATATATTATATACACATTTTGTATAATATAATATTTAATTATATATAAATGCGGATTTAATGTGTATAATTATAATAATAATATTAGTTTATTTGGATTTTAACCCTCAAAATTCTTTTTTATAAAATCCTTTTAAAAAAGTGCTGATATTCACCACATTGTACACAAGTTAAACAGATTCAAAGCTCAATCTATAAAATATGCAAATATAAAGAATTTATAAAACCGGGGTGGGTGTGTGTGTGTGTGTGTGTGTGTGTGTGTGTGTGTGTGTGTGGTGTTTTTGCAGGTCGGATCATCGCTCCGAAAAAAGCAGCGATAGTTCAGCAGCAGAAACTAAAAAAGGCAAGTGCTTTAATATCCGGGGGGAAAAAACAAAAAAAACAAAACACTGGGTGTCTAGACCAGGGGGTCACAAACTTTTGCACCCAACGACTTGGAATTGTACAGATAATTTAATAGTATTTTAATGTTTATTGTCATTGTAACTATTTTTAGATCCTAATCTAATATTGCAATATTAATGGAATATTGTACTAATAACATATTGCTTTTTTATTGAATATTATTCCATATTAGTCCAAATTTTCCAAATTCCAACTGGATGACAGAAGACATAAAAGCTTTTGATAAAAAAGACAGTAGGAAAGAAAAAAAAAGCGAGGGATGGAGCACTTTTTAGTACAGAATCAGCGATTTGAATTCAGTGGTTTAGTAGAAAGTGTTAGAAGAATGAAAGATACACGAGGTTCGATTTTCTACCTGAGAAACCTTCTATGTAACCCGTATACCTTGTGTTGTCTGCACTAGGGTCTGGAGGTGGCCATCAGGAATAAGATTGAACATGAGGTGACTCAGAAAGCCAGCACGTCCTTACACAAGAGACTGAGCGTCCTGAAGACCCCTCAGGGGAAAGCAGGAGCAGCAGGAAACACCAAAACCACCAACGCTGCACCCTCTAAATAACCTACACCACAATCTACACCATACGGACACAAGTTTGTGGACACCTGAGCATAATTGGTCATATGTGCTTCTTATTTGATCATCTCATTCATCATTGTTTGTAATTCCGTGTATGAGCACTAGGTGGTGACAGAACCTGCATTATGTGTGTGATTTAGAAAAGGATATTCATCAGGCATTTGAATACTGAATAAAAAAAGAGAACAGCACATACTGCCAAAAGTATTGGGTCACCTGATTTTCCCAGCCATATGTGGTTCTTTCCCCTGCACTGGCAGCTTAGTGGTGGTGGGATTTGAACCTGTGACTTTCTGATCCAAAGTCCAATGCCTTAACCACTGAACTACCACCTAGTGCCTCAGCGCACACATCCAGCTCCATGAAGATCTCCTGCTTTAGAGCTTTGATCTAAACCCCATTGAACACAAATATCTATGAGCACATTCCAAAATCTAGTCACTAGATTCTAGTGGAACATCTTCCAGGAAGAGTGGAGGGAATGAGAAGATCAAATTGGGACTTAATGTAGAATGTGATGCTCAAAAAGGACATATGATATTTATAACTAGGTGACCCAATACTTTTGGCACTATAGTGTATATGTGTGTATATATATATATATGATGAAAGCTTCTATATCTGTTATAGTTTCTCAGGAACAATAAAAATCTCAGCTTCAGCTTGTATTTTATTTATTTTTTACACTGGGGCATCACTGATCACCACTCCGTGGAAGAGTCGCCACTGATCACCACTCCGTGGAAGAGTCGCCACTGATCACCACTCCGTGGAAGAGTCGCCACTGATCACCACTCCGTGGAAGAGTCGCCACTGATCCACACTCCGTGGAAGAGTCGCCACTGATCCACACTCCGTGGAAGAGTCGCCACTGATCCACACTCCGTGGAAGAGTCGCCACTGATCCACACTCCGTGGAAGAGTCGCCACTGATCCACACTCCGTGGAAGAGTCGCCACTGATCACCACTCCGTGGAAGAGTCGCCACTGATCCACACTCCGTGGAAGAGTCGCCACTGATCCACACTCCGTGGAAGAGTCGCCACTGATCACCACTCCGTGGAAGAGTCGCCACTGATCACCACTCCGTGGAAGAGTCGCCACTGATCACCACTCCGTGGAAGAGTCGCCACTGATCACCACTCCGTGGAAGAGTCGCCACTGATCACCACTCCGTGGAAGAGTCGCCACTGATCACCACTCCGTGGAAGAGTCGCCACTGATCCACACTCCGTGGAAGAGTCGCCACTGATCCACACTCCGTGGAAGAGTCGCCACTGATCACCACTCCGTGGAAGAGTCGCCACTGATCACCACTCCGTGGAAGAGTCGCCACTGATCACCACTCCGTGGAAGAGTCGCCACTGATCCCACTCCGTGGAAGAGTCGCCACTGATCCCCACTCCGTGGAAGAGTCGCCACTGATCCCCACTCCGTGGAAGAGTCGCCACTGATCCCCACTCCGTGGAAGAGTCGCCACTGATCCCCACTCCGTGGAAGAGTCGCCACTGATCCCCACTCCGTGGAAGAGTCGCCACTGATCCCCACTCCGTGGAAGAGTCGCCACTGATCCCCACTCCGTGGAAGAGTCGCCACTGATCCCCACTCCGTGGAAGAGTCGCCACTGATCCCCACTCCGTGGAAGAGTCGCCACTGATCCCCACTCCGTGGAAGAGTCGCCACTGATCCCCACTCCGTGGAAGAGTCGCCACTGATCCCCACTCCGTGGAAGAGTCGCCACTGATCCCCACTCCGTGGAAGAGTCGCCACTGATCCCCACTCCGTGGAAGAGTCGCCACTGATCCCCACTCCGTGGAAGAGTCGCCACTGATCCCCACTCCGTGGAAGAGTCGCCACTGATCCCCACTCCGTGGAAGAGTCGCCACTGATCCCCACTCCGTGGAAGAGTCGCCACTGATCCCCACTCCGTGGAAGAGTCGCCACTGATCCCCACTCCGTGGAAGAGTCGCCACTGATCCCCACTCCGTGGAAGAGTCGCCACTGATCCCCACTCCGTGGAAGAGTCGCCACTGATCCCCACTCCGTGGAAGAGTCGCCACTGATCCCCACTCCGTGGAAGAGTCGCCACTGATCCCCACTCCGTGGAAGAGTCGCCACTGATCCCCACTCCGTGGAAGAGTCGCCACTGATCCCCACTCCGTGGAAGAGTCGCCACTGATCCCCACTCCGTGGAAGAGTCGCCACTGATCCCCACTCCGTGGAAGAGTCGCCACTGATCCCCACTCCGTGGAA
>JBCEWE010000243.1:82500-100000 GCA_039877035.1 Silurus lanzhouensis | reverse complement strand
ATGGAGTGGAAATCGAATCGTAACAGGGGGGGAATCGTATCGCATCGGTAGCTGCTTCATATGTAGCTTTAATGTATGGTCCTTTTGGAAAACTACTCACTTCACAACAGTGTCTGAGTCGATCTCCTCAATCTGAGACACCGACTTTACTACACACTGAGAGAGAGGAAGAAACACACACACACAAAGTCAGAAACCCACTACCATCACTAAACTCATGGTTTAACCCTTGATGAACTGAGGTGGACATTCACCTGTCTGACGATGGCCTTGGCTGCTTGCATCATCTCCTTGCTGTAGATGTCAAGGAAATCCAACTTCTTCTGTCTCAGGAGGCCAAAGACCAAAGACTGCAGTCGGTCCTTCAACACACAAACACACACTTGTATAAAGTTGGTGCACTTATTTAGATCATCAGGAAAGTTTTTACTCAGGACTCAAATGACGTGTGTGTGTGTGTGTGTGTGTGTGTGTGTGTGTGTGTGTGTGTGTGTGTGTGTGTGTGTGTTTTCACGTGAGTGAGTGTGTTTCACCTTCTCGTTCACAGCGCTGTGGTTTAGAAAGAAACGTGCAGCCACAGATACGAACCTCAAAACTACCTACTTCACACCCTTCACCCTCTGACTCACATCTTCCTGGAGCACTGAGACTCAGGCTCACATCAAACCACAAGAAAGGAACCAGACACTGTGGAGGCGATTCCTTTTACACTGCAGTATATTTTTATTAGTTTCAAGTTACATCTAAACATCCGTGAAACGAGTGACACTCATCTATTTGTTACATGTTTTATCTAACCTCTCTCTCTCTCTCTCTTTCTCTTTTCTCTCAACCGGAAAAGCAAAAACGTCTATTAAAAAAAAAAAAAAAATAATAAAAAAAAAGTTGGTCCTCAAAACATCCATGTTGCCAACGTACAACGTATTCGAACGAGCCTATCGATACTGTTACTAGAAACCCGTCATAGAAAAATAACTCGACACTCTCTGACCAATCAGGATCCAGAATTTAAAAGCATGGTGGTGTGTGTGTGTGTGTGTGTGTGTATTAGGGGTGTACGATAATATTTTAATTGTCGTTTGAACAATGTGCGATTTGACATTATTTAGTAAACAAAACACACCTACAGAGGTGCGCATTACGTCACGTGATGAGTCGTGCACGTGCGCATTTGGAGCGTCCTGTTTTTTCCTTCAAAAATCAGATATCGAAATATTATAAAATCTGTATTATATTTATATTATAATATTAAAAAATACCAATTTGCTTGGTAACAATGATTTATTGCGTGGCAAAATGTCTTATTAATAAGAATTTCTCTTAAAAGTTGATGCACATGTTTAGAAAAAAAATGGCTTTATAAAGGTTAAAAAAAAAAAAAAAAAAGGCCAAAAAAGTAAAGAAATTAGGGCTTTAAATGACATAAATCATCAGGACACCAAACGGAACATTTGCTATGTTTCCACACGGACGGTTTTAATTGCCGGATGTGTGCCTCGTGGTGGATTTTTGGTCTGGGGAATAGGGTTATAAGGCTCTAATCCATTACCAGATCGATGTAAACCTATTGTAAAAGATTAATCTCGGTCACTGCTGTGAACTGACCACAACACAGAATATAAAGAATGTCCAAAATTTTAGGAGGCAGCTGTCAATGGTGCTTAAGGTACCAGCACAATCATACACTCAGCAACTTATTGTCTAATTATCCTTAGTACACACACACACACTGCAATGAATTCTATTATTTTCTTTCCCAAATAACACAGCTTCTATGTATGTGTGCACAAAATATAGTGTAATTATCTTTAACAGAAAAATCTATACAACACCTTCTCCAGCACTTGGTTGTCGTCCTCGAAGGATCGGTTGAGGTCGCTGCGGGAGTACGTAATAAAGTCGGCCACCATCATCTTATCAATTAGCTTCTCCATTTCGCAGAGCTGAGAGCCCAGGTGCCTGTCACACACACACAGGTAAATAATGTACATCTTATTTTCATGTAAAAATCTTATTTCTAAATATAAAGTGTCTGTATCTGAAGGTACCTGAAGCTGTGGATGCTTTGGAGCTCCTGCTGCAGCACCTCCTTGGTGGTGTTGATGAGCTCGAGCGCACCCACGAACTCGGAGGTGGAGAGCAGGAGCTGCACGGTGGGCTGCGTCTGCTGCACCGCCGCCATCAGCTTCAGCTTGCCGTGGAGCGCCACGCAGTTCTTGCGCGTGACGGCGTGCCGTAGCGCCCTCAGCGGCCCCTGGCACATGGTGCGGCCCATGCCAGCGGTGTGCTCCCGCAGCGCCCGGACAGCGGCCGCCGCCTCGCACAGCTGCTCCTGGAGCTCGTGCTGAGACGACATGGCGTGAAAGAACGCCTCGGAGCGCAGCGAGATCTGTCTCGCGATGCTCACCTCCACCACGTCCAGGTAGTGACTCAGCTAAGGCAGAAGAAACGCTCCATATTAGGTGTGGGGACGCAAAAACTAAATTGCTTGTGATAAACAGTTTCCAATTTTGAATCAATTTTATATAAAATGCCTGCTGGGTTGAATATTTTATATAAATTAAGTATATATATTATATATATCTTCTTTCGGCATTCTCTCATTTCCAACGCACTAAAATCTGGTATGGAGGGTTGCATCCACACGATGTGTACCGTAACACCCCCACCTGATAGGATCGCGCATTATCTCGACTCGTAACTGTGGCTGTAATCTGCTCCACCTTTACCTTTTCCTGCAGTAACCGTGACGACGCTGCGTCACGTCCGCTCTTCCCCCCGGCGAGGCTGAAGTGCGACCACGGCAACACGGCGCCGAAGGTGGCCGGCTCGCTCAGCACGAAGTCGGGCCGCATGAAGATCTGAAACACACAGGAGACTCGGTTAAAGGCTGGAGGTACAGACGGACAGACGGACACGTGGGAGCACGTCTAGGTTCATACCTTAGGCACCTGCTCGAGCTCCTCTTTGGCTTTATCTATGGAGAGAAAAGACACGTGTCTCACACATCGCCACAAACCACACTGTTATATCAGATTGATTTAATAATACATTTATGCCGCACCACAATTTCTGCTTTTCTGACGCAGCAAAAAAAGGGGGCGGGGCTAACCTTGTGGGCCGCAAGCATAGATAAAGAGGATCAGATTATAGGAAGTACGTACCGTGATTGTTCGTGATGTTGGGGATGGACAGGTCGTCTTTGTTGGGGCAGATGTTTCTACACCGGTCGTGGATTTTCTCCCTCTGTAATAAACAACAACCAGCATGTGGTGTTCCGTCAGGTCCAGCAAGACCTTGTGTTCTGCCGAACCTCTAACAAACACTGACTTGCATTTTATTACGTTCTTGATCCATGAATATGTATTCAGGTATTCCTAATAGTCTTTTCGTTTCAGAGCTTCTCAGCCGTGAGCCGAGTTTTGCCAGGGTCAAAGGTCATCACAGCAAATGCTGTAAACCTGTAGCTTACAATCCATGCTGCTTGAAGCTTTAACCAATCGGATTTTGACTCCGAGGCCCTCTAGAGGGCGTCCATTAACCTCAGCATTTTTATGTCTAGAGCTCAAAACACCCGTGTCTGTAGCAGACTGCACAAGCTCGAATGTATTCGTGTTTCTATTCCACAACGACTGACCAAAGAGAAGAAATCGATTTAATCACAGGGACACTTACAAGGACGTTTCAAGAAAAGCTGGGCGTCGTGAGCAAACGCTTCAAAGCGGTTGCTAAGCTTTTTCATAGATTGTTTACACTTTTGTGTTTTCTTTCCTGTAGAATTTGCACAAAAAAACCCACACGTTTTTGCCTTCGTTTCAAATGATGAGGTGAATATCGATGCTTCTGCTAGAGATGATGTATGTGGGAGGTGCAGTTGTGGCTCCAGTGAAAGAAGACGTGTTGAATTGTATTCACTGTGTTTCTTGACGTTCTATACGACTTTCTATAGACGTGGTGTCATAATGATGGTATTTAGAGGGTCAGGTAGGACACCACTGAAGGCCGAGGGGTAAAATACATGGCCCGACACTTGTCTTTTGGGGATGGGGTGGGACTTTGCAGAGGACACGCCTCCTTCTCCTTTATTGAGGTCACAATGTGGACTGTTTCTGCACACACTCACACACACATATAATTTCTCTCCTGGCAGCAGCAGCACCTAAATAATTAACCGTGCCTGACAGTGTGTGTGTATGTGTGTGTGTGTATATGTGTGTGTGTGTGTGTGTGTTACCTGAGCAGTGTCATTCAGGTAGGTGCTGAAATGTTCGGGGGTGATGTTGGGCAGGCTGTACGAGGGCATCACCTCGGCCTCTGTGAAGTCCACACCCCAGGTCTTGGTGAAGAAGTCAGACTCGCGCTTGGCCAGTCTCGGGTCGTTCAGCGCCGCCGGCAGGTTCACCTTAGAGTTATATACTGTCCATCGGTGCTGATCCGCCACCACAGACGGAGCGTCGCTCAGCCCCCGCGCCTCCTCTGCACATCACACACACACACACACACACACACACACACACACACACACACACACACACACACACACACACACACACACGATTTATCTTCACACAACAACGCACTTGTTCCGAAAGGCTTTCTTATAACGGATGTAAACGTTGGAACGCTTTAAGTTTTACATTTCTCTTAACGTTTTAAATTTCTCTCAAAAAGAGAAAATCCTGACAATTTTATGTACCGAGGGAGTACACACACACACACTCACACACACGCGCACACACGCGCACACACGCGCACACACGCGCACACACACACGCACACACGCGCACACACACACGCGCACACACATCTGTATTACCCAAATGGGGTCTAACAAATGTAAACTATTTCATTTAATTTTCCCCATTTATTTAATTTATTTGAACTGCAAATGTTAATAAAAAAACCACAATAAATGTTGTGTTTTGCAGTTAGTTTAGATCTTTACTAAAGAAAATGTGGTATAATTGCAATACAGGAAGCGCTTGTGTTTTGTTTTTTTTTCTTCTTCCTGACAAAACCAAAACCTGAGCGAGGTTTAAATACAGATGCGTTTAAAAAGTGAGTAAGAAACGTTTTATGTGCAATAACGACAAAAGATCCTATAATATACAGTGATATGAGATCAGTCATCACTGAGCAGGATATGAGATATTACATCATCACCCCCTGGTGTGTGTCGGATGTGTGTGAGGGTGGATTTAGGTGTTAGGACTCCCACCTGTCGGCTCCTTGGGACAGACGTCAGGGAGAGAGCGCGGCGGTCTGTAGTGTGTAGACGAACCTATCGGGTCTCGGGACTTCCGAAGGAACCGGTCGGTGCCGGCTTGACCGCCGGCCGGCTGAACCGCAGGAACCGAGCCCGGTCCGGATGCCATGGCAGCGCCGCTTCCTCACACCAGCCTCCAGCTGGGGGAAGAAGAAACGAGAAGTGTCATCTCTAATTCCAGTTAAAAAAGAAAGGATGTGTATTTGGGACATGGCTTCGTTTTTTATTTATCAAGCCGATCCGAACCTCAGGAACCAATCCATTGATTCTACAGTTACGTCTCCACAAACTAGGGATGTGAACCTTCATAACTGCAGCCGATGCGACTCGCATCTCGCTGCATAGCCAACGTTATGATGCATTACAGATGTTTATGAAGCAGCTACCGGAGCGATACGATTCACCATTATTACAACTTCGATACGATTCAACACGATATGATTCGATGGGGAAAAAAATTATCCAAATGATCAATTAACTTAAGCACCGTCTGACTTCTGACCCATTTTCACCTTTGTAGTGCAACAACAAAAAAAAGTACAAAAATGCTGAAATAAAACCAGACTTTCTTTTCCTGTTCTGTCTCCAGGAAGCGTAGCGCATCCGCTAATGATTTTCTATGAAGGAATCAAACGAACCGATTTTTTCAACGTTTTTAAAACCGATGCATCGCTACGTGAACTGCTAAATCTTACCATAACTAATAGAAACCACCGTGAGATCGGCGGCTTCTAGTTTCCTACGAGGTTCTCAGAGCGGCCCGGGGGCGGAAGTGAAACGCCAGCGTTTTGACACGTCTGAGGTCGAGTGAGTTTTCGGTCTCTGCAGATCTCTGCTGTGCACGAGGACGTACCCGGGTTTGATGACGCGATCGTGTCGCTCAAAACGAGAACGAAAACTGATGACTCGGTGAGCGTGTGCAGAGCGAGACTGACGTGTCTCCACATTTCAGGCACCTGGTGATTTGTTCCTGGCATTGAAGAAATTCTGAAGCAATGTGTTTCTACAAATTTTTAACACTGACAATAACACTGCACCCGCCCCCCCCCACCACACACACACACACACACACACACACACACACACACACACACACACACACACACACACACCAGTAACTTTACTATCACCCTTGTGGCTGAATGAATCTCACACAAATCTTTTCATAAATTGAGGACTAAACGTGGATCTTCAAAAAGAAAGAAACCCACACATACACCAATCTTATAGTCTGGTCTCCACAAACATTTTGCTGTACAGTGTAGCTTCTATAATCCAAGTAGGAACAGGAACTGAGTAGATCAGCAGATGGCTGTGGTGTAAGACGAGTAACACGGTCTGAGACGTGGTTTTATTGAAAATTCATCGACGTTGCTGCACGAAAGTTCAACCTGTCCATTCAACCTAGCCTTGCTACTGATTAGTTTCCGTTAACTGCATGCTGCAAGAGAAACAGACTTCCTGTTTGTCGTATACGCACCACAAGCTGAACGCACACAACTGTAAGATGTTATTATTATATTATATTCAAACTGATTATATAATAATCCGATTGATAAAGTGTGTTCTTTTCTGTGTGTGTGTGTGTGTGTGTGTCTGTGTGTGTGTGTTGGGGGGGTCGGGGGGTTTCAGTGCTTATGTTTCCAACATGTTCCTGTGATTTCTGAGAACATTTTTCACCCCGTACCTGCACATTGTTCACACTCTTTATTAAATTCTATCTCTGTACTGTGCAGCTGAATAAAACCGAACGGCAAATTAACCCAACATATCAGTTTCACTCTGATTCAGCAAACTGAGTGTAAAAAGTCTAACACACTCACTAACACACTAATCCACTCACTCATTAACACACTCACTCACTCACTAACACACTAATCCACTCACTCACTAACACACTCACTCACTCACTCACTAACACACTAATCCACTCACTCACTAACACACTAATCCACTCACTCATTAACACACTCACTCACTCACTAACACACTAATCCACTCACTCACTAACACACTAATCCACTCACTCACTAACACACTAATCCACTCACTCACTAACACACTAATCCACTCACTCACTAACACACTAATCCACTCACTTATTAACACACTAATTCACTCGCAAAATAACACACTCACTAACACACTAATCCACTCATTCAATAACACACTAACCCACTCACTCACTAACACACTCACTCACTCACTAACACACTCACTCACTCACTAACACACTAATCCACTCACTCATTAACACACTCACTCACTCACTAACACACTAATCCACTCACTCACTAACACACTCACTCACTCACTCACTAACACACTAATCCACTCACTCACTAACACACTAATCCACTCACTCATTAACACACTCACTCACTCACTAACACACTAATCCACTCACTCACTAACACACTAATCCACTCACTCACTAACACACTAATCCACTCACTCACTAACACACTAATCCACTCACTCACTAACACACTAATCCACTCACTCATTAACACACTAATTCACTCGCAAAATAACACACTCACTAACACACTAATCCACTCATTCAATAACACACTAACCCACTCACTCACTAACACACTCACTCACTCACTAACACACTCACTCACTCAATAACACACTAACCCACTCACTCACTAACACACTCACTCACTCAATAACACACTAACCCACTCACTCACTAACACACTCACTCACTCAATAACACACTAACCCACTCACTCACTAACACACTCACTCACTCAATAACACACTAACCCACTCACTCACTAACACACTCACTCACTCAATAACACACTAACCCACTCACTCACTAACACACTCACTCAATAACACACTAACCCACTCACTCACTAACACACTCACTCACTCAATAACACACTAACCCACTCACTCACTAACACACTCACTCACTCAATAACACACTAACCCACTCACTCACTAACACACTCACTCACTCAATAACACACTAAACCACTCACTCACTAACACACTCACTCATTCAATAACACACTAATCCACTCGCTCAACAACACACTCACTAACACACTAATCCACTCATTCAAGAACACACTAACCCACTCACTCCCTAACACACTCACTCACTCAATAACACACTAACCCACTCACTCACTAACACACTCACTCACTCACTAACACACTAATCCACTCGCTCAACAACACACTCACTAACACACTAATCCACTCACAAACACACTAATCCACTCACAAACACACTAACCCACTCACTCACTAACTAACACACTCACTCACTAACAAACACACTCACTCACTAACAAACACACACACTCACTAACACACACACTCACTAACACACACACTCACTAACACACACACTCACTAACACACACACTCACTAACACGCACACTCACTCACTAACACGCACACTCACTCACTAACACACACACTCACTAACACACTCACTCACTAACACACTCACTCACTAACACACTCACTCACTAACACACTAATCCACTCACTCACTAACACACTAATCAACTCGCTCAATAACACACTCACTAACACACTAATCCACTCATTCAATAACACACTAACCCACTCACTCACTAACACACTCACTCACTCACTAACACACTAATCCACTCACTCACTAACACACTAATCCACTCGCTCAACAACACACTCACTAACACACTAATCTACTCACTAACACACTAATCCACTCACAAACACACTAATCCACTCACTCACTAACACACTAATCCACTCGCTCAACAACACACTCACTAACACACTAATCAACTCACTAACACACTAATCCACTCACAAACACACTAACCCACTCACTCACTAACTAACACACTCACTCACTAACAAACACACTCACTCACTAACAAACACACTCACTCACTAACAAACACACTCACTCACTAACACACACACTCACTCACTAACACACACACTCACTCACTAACACACACACTCACTAACACACACACTCACTAACACACACACTCACTAACACACACACTCACTAACACACTCACTCACTAACACACTCACTCACTAACACACTCACTCACTAACACACTCACTCACTAACACACTCACTCACTAACACACTCACTCACTAACACACTAATCCACTCACTCACTAACACACTAATCAACTCGCTCAATAACACACTCACTAACACACTAATCCACTCATTCAATAACACACTAACCCACTCACTCACTAACACACTCACTCACTCAATAACACACTAATCCACTCACTCACTAACACACTAATCCACTCGCTCAACAACACACTCACTAACACACTAATCTACTCACTAACACACTAATCCACTCACAAACACACTAATCCACTCACTCACTAACACACTAATCCACTCGCTCAACAACACACTCACTAACACACTAATCTACTCACTAACACACTAATCCACTCACAAACACACTAATCCACTCACAAACACACTAATCCACTCACTCACTAACACACTAATCCACTCGCAAAATAACACACTCACTAACACACTAATCCACTCATTCAATAACACACTAACCCACTCACTCACTAACACACTCACTCAATAACACACTAACCCACTCACTCACTAACACACTCACTCACTCAATAACACACTCACTCACTCAATAACACACTAATCCACTCATTCAATAACACACTAACTCACTCACTCACTAACACACTCACTCACTCAATAACACACTAATCCACTCACACACTAACACACTAATCCACTCGCAAAATAACACACTCACTAACACACTAATGCACTCACTAACACACTAATCCACTTACTCACTAACACACCAATCCACTCGCAAAATAACACACTCACTAACACACTAATGCACTCACTAACACACTAATGCACTCACTTACACACTAATCCACTCACAAACACACTAATCCACTCACTCACTAACACCCTAATCCACTCACTCACTAACACACTAACTCACTAACACACTAATCCACTCACTCAATAACACACTCACTAACACACTAATCCACTCACTCACTAACACACTAATCCACTCACTCACTAACACACTAATCCACTCACTCACTAACACACTAATCCACTCACTCACTAACACACTAATCCACTCGCTCAATAACACACTCACTAACACACTAATCTACTCACTCACTAACACACTAAGCCACTCGCTCAACAACACACTTACTAACACACTAATCCACTCACAAACACACTAATCCACTCACAAACACACTAATCCACTCACTCACTCACTAACCCACTCACTCACTAACACACTCACTCACTAACACACTCACTCACTAACACACTCACTCACTAACACACTCACTCACTAACACACTCACTCACTAACACACTAATCCACTCACTCACTAACACACTAATCCACTCGCTCAATAACACACTCACTAACACACTAATCTACTCACTCACTAACACACTAATGCACTCACAAACACACTCACCCACTCACTCACTAACTAACACACTCACTCACTAACACACTCACTAACTCACTAACACACTAATCCACTCACTCACTAACACCCTAATCCACTCACTCACTAACACACTAACTCACTAACACACTCACTCACTAACACACTAATCCACTCGCTCAATAACAAACTTACTAACACACTAATCTACTCACTCACTAACACACTAATGCACTCACTCACTCACACACTAACCCACTAACACTAATCCACTCACTCACTAACACACTCACTCACACCCTGATCTACTCACTCACTAACACACTAATGCACTCACTCACTAACACCCTAATCCACTCACTCACTAACACACTAACACACTCACTCACTAACACCCTAATCCACTCACTCACTAACACACTAACTCACTAACACTCACTCACTAACACACTAATCCACTCACAAACTAACACACTAACTCACTCACTAACACACTAATCCACTCACTCACTAACACACTAATCCACTCACTCACTAACTAACCCACTCACTCAATAACACACTTACTCACTCACTAACACACTAATCCACTCACTCACTAACACACTAATCCACTCACTCACTAACACACCAGTCCACTCACAAACTAACACACTAACCCATTTACTCACTCAATAACACACTCACTCACTAACACACTAATCCACTCACTAACACACTAATCCACTCACTCACTAACACACTAATCCACTCGCTCACTAACACACTAATCCACTCGCTCACTAACACACTAATCCACTCGCTCACTAACACTAATCCACTCGCTCACTAACACACTAATCCACTCACTCACTAACACACTAATCCACTCACTCACTAACACACTAATCCACTCACTCACTAACACACTAATCCACTCACTCACTAACACACTAATCCACTCACTCACTAACACACTAATCCACTCACTCACTAACACACTAATCCACTCACTCACTAACACACTCGCTCACTAACACTAATCCACTCGCTCACTAACACACTAATCCACTCGCTCACTAACACTAATCCACTCACTCACTAACACACTAATCCACTCACTCACTAACACACTAATCCACTCGCTCACTAACACACTAATCCACTCACTCACTAACACACTAATCCACTCACTCACTAACACACTAATCTACTCACTCACTAACACACTAAGCCACTCGCTCAACAACACACTTACTAACACCCTAATCCACTCACTCACTAACACACTAACTCACTAACACACTCACTCACAAACACACTAATCCACTCACTCACTAACACACTCACTCACTAACACACTCACTCACTAACACCCTAATCCACTCACTCACTAACACACTAACTCACTAACACACTAATCCACTCACTCAATAACACACTCACTAACACACTAATCTACTCACTCACTAACACACTAATCCACTCACAAACACACTAATCCACTCACTAACACACTTACTCACTAACACACTCACTCACTAACACACTCACTCACTAACACACTAATCCACTCACTCACTAACACACTAATCCACTCACTCACTAACACACTAATCCACTCACTCACTAACACACTAATCCACTTGCTCAATAACACACTCACTAACACACTAATCTACTCACTCACTAACACACTAAGCCACTCGCTCAACAACACACTCACTAACACACTAATCCACTCACAAACACACTAATCCACTCACAAACACACTAACCCACTCACTCACTAACTAACACACTCACTAACTAACACACTCACTCACTAACACACTCACTCACTAACACACACACTCACTAACACACACACTCACTAACACACTAATCCACTCACTCACTAACACACTAATCAACTCGCTCAATAACACACTCACTAACACACTAATCTACTCACTCACTAACACACTCACCCACTCACTCACTAACTTACACACTCACTCACTAACACACTCACTAACTCACTAACACACTAATCCACTCACTCACTAACACACTCACTAACACCCTAATCCACTCACTCACTAACACACTAACTCACTAACACACTCACTCACAAACACACTAATCCACTCACTCACTAACACACTAACTCACTAACACACTCACTCACAAACACACTAATCCACTCACTCACTAACACACTAATCCACTCGCAAAATAACACACTCACTAACACACTAATCCACTCATTCAATAACACACTAACCCACTCACTCACTAACACACTCACTCACTCAATAACACACTAACCCACTCACTCACTAACACACTCACTCACTCAATAACACACTCACTCACTCAATAACACACCAATCCACTCATTCAATAACACACTAACCCACTCACTCACTAACACACTCACTCACTCAATAACACACTAATCCACTCACACACTAACACACTAATCCACTCGCAAAATAACACACTCACTAACACACTAATGCACTCACTAACACACTAATCCACTCACTCACTAACACACCAATCCACTCGCAAAATAACACACTCACTAACACACTAATGCACTCACTTACACACTAATCCACTCACAAACACACTAATCCACTCACTCACTAACACACTCACTCACTAACACCCTAATCCACTCACTCACTAACACACTAACTCACTAACACACTAATCCACTCACTCAATAACACACTCACTAACACACTAATCTACTCACTCACTAACACACTAATCCACTCACAAACACACTAATCCACTCACTAACTAACACACTCACTCACTAACACACTCACTCACTAACACACTAATCCACTCACTCACTAACACACTAATCCACTCACTCACTAACACACTAATCCACTCACTCACTAACACACTAATCCACTCACTCACTAACACACTAATCCACTCACTCACTAACACACTAATCCACTCGCTCAATAACACACTCACTAACACACTAATCTACTCACTCACTAACACACTAAGCCACTCGCTCAACAACACACTTACTAACACACTAATCCACTCACAAACACACTAATCCACTCACAAACACACTAATCCACTCACAAACACACTAACCCACTCACTCACTAACTAACACACTCACTAACTAACACACTCACTCACTAACACACTCACTCACTAACACACTCACTCACTAACACACTCACTCACTAACACACTCACTCACTAACACACTAATCCACTCACTCACTAACACACTAATCCACTCGCTCAATAACACACTCACTAACACACTAATCTACTCACTCACTAACACACTAATGCACTCACAAACACACTCACCCACTCACTCACTAACTAACACACTCACTCACTAACACACTCACTAACTCACTAACACACTAATCCACTCACTCACTAACACCCTAATCCACTCACTCACTAACACACTAACTCACTAACACACTCACTCACTAACACACTAATCCACTCGCTCAATAACAAACTTACTAACACACTAATCTACTCACTCACTAACACACTAATGCACTCACTCACTCACACACAACACTAATCCACTCACTACACACTCACTAACCCTACTCCACTCACTAACACACTAATCACTCACTCACCCTAATCACTCACTCACTAACACACTAACACACCACTCACTAACACCCTAATCCACTCACTCACTAACCACTAACACTCACTCACTAACACACTAATCCACTCACAAACTAACACACTAACTCACTCACTAACACACTAATCCACTCACTCACTAACACACTAATCCACTCACTCACTAACTAACCCACTCACTCAATAACACACTTACTCACTCACTAACACACTAATCCACTCACTCACTAACACACTAATCCACTCACTCACTAACACACCAGTCCACTCACAAACTAACACACTAACCCATTTACTCACTCAATAACACACTCACTCACTAACACACTAATCCACTCACTAACACACTAATCCACTCACTCACTAACACACTAATCCACTCGCTCACTAACACACTAATCCACTCGCTCACTAACACTAATCCACTCGCTCACTAACACACTAATCCACTCACTCACTAACACACTAATCCACTCACTCACTAACACACTAATCCACTCACTCACTAACACACTAATCCACTCACTCACTAACACACTAATCCACTCACTCACTAACACACTCGCTCACTAACACTAATCCACTCGCTCACTAACACACTAATCCACTCGCTCACTAACACTAATCCACTCACTCACTAACACACTAATCCACTCACTCACTAACACACTAATCCACTCGCTCACTAACACACTAATCCACTCACTCACTAACACACTAATCCACTCACTCACTAACACACTAATCTACTCACTCACTAACACACTAAGCCACTCGCTCAACAACACACTTACTAACACACTAATCCACTCACAAACACACTAATCCACTCACAAACACACTAATCCACTCACAAACACACTAACCCACTCACTCACTAACTAACCCACTCACTAACTAACACACTCACTAACTAACACACTCACTCACTAACACAATCACTCACTAACACAATCACTCACTAACACAATCACTCACTAACACACTCACTCACTAACACACTCACTCACTAATCCACTCACTCACTAATCCACTCACTCACTAACACACTAATCCACTCACTCACTAACACACTAATCCACTCGCTCAATAACACACTCACTAACACACTAATCTACTCACTCACTAACACACTAATGCACTCACAAACACACTCACCCACTCACTCACTAACTAACACACTCACTCACTAACACACTCACTAACTCACTAACACACTAATCCACTCACTCACTAACACACTCACTAACACCCTAATCCACTGACTCACTAACACACTAACTCACTAACACACTCACTCACTAACACACTAATCCACTCGCTCAATAACACACTTACTAACACACTAATCTACTCACTCACTAACACACTAATGCACTCACTCACTCACACACTAACCCACTAACTAACACTAATCCACTCACTCACTAACACACTCACTCACACCCTGATCTACTCACTCACTAACACAGTAATGCACTCACTCACTAACACCCTAATCCACTCACTCACTAACACACTAACACACTCACTCACTAACACCCTAATCCACTCACTCACTAACACACTAACTCACTAACACTCACTCACTCACTAACACACTAATCCACTCACAAACTAACACACTAACTCACTCACTAACACACTAATCCACTCACTCACTAACTAACCCACTCACTCAATAACACACTTACTCACTCACTAACACACTAATCCACTCACTCACTAACACACTAATCCACTCACTCACTAACACACCAGTCCACTCACAAACTAACACACTAACCCATTTACTCACTCAATAACACACTCACTCAATAACACACTAACACACTAATCCACTCGCTCACTAACACACTCACTAACACTCTAATCCACTCACTCACTAACACACTAATCCACTCCCTCACCAACACACTCACTCACTAACTCACTAACACACTCACTCACTAACACACTAATCCACTCACTCACTAACACACTAATCCACTCACTCAATAACACACTAATCCACTCGCTCACTAACACACTCACTAACACCCTAATCCACTCACTCACTAACACACTAACTCACTAACACACTCACTCACTAACACACTAATCCACTCGCTCAATAACACACTTACTAACACACTAATCTACTCACTCACTAACACACTAATGCACTCACTCACTCACACACTAACCCACTAACTAACACTAATCCACTCACTCACTAACACACTCACTCACACCCTGATCTACTCACTCACTAACACAGTAATGCACTCACTCACTAACACCCTAATCCACTCACTAACACACTAACACACTAACACACTCACTCACTAACACCCTAATCCACTCACTCACTAACACACTAACTCACTAACACTCACTCACTAACACACTAATCCACTCACAAACTAACACACTAATCCACTCACTAACACACTAATCCACTCACTCACTAACTAACCCACTCACTCAATAACACACTTACTCACTCACTAACACACTAATCCACTCACTCACTAACACACTAATCCACTCACTCACTAACACACCAGTCCACTCACAAACTAACACACTAACCCATTTACTCACTCAATAACACACTCACTCAATAACACACTAACACACTAATCCACTCGCTCACTAACACACTCACTAACACTCTAATCCACTCACTCACTAACACACTAATCCACTCCCTCACCAACACACTCACTCACTAACTCACTAACACACTCACTCACTAACACACTAATCCACTCACTCACTAACACACTAATCCACTCACTCAATAACACACTAATCCACTCGCTCACTAACACACTCACTAACACTCTAATTCACTCACTCTCTAATACACTAATCCACTCACTCACTAACACACTAATCCACTCGCTCACTAACACACTAATCCACTCACTAATACACTAATCCATTTCCTCACTAACACACTAATCCACTCACTCACTAACACTAATTCACTCACTAACACACTAATCCACTCGCTCACTAACACACTAATCCATTTGCTCACTAACACACTAATCCACTCGCTCACTAACACACTAATCCACTCGCTCACTAACACACTCACTCACTAACACACTAATCCATTCGCTCACTAACACACTAA
>JBCEWE010000243.1:72500-77500 GCA_039877035.1 Silurus lanzhouensis | reverse complement strand
GGAGGTGGTAGCTCAGTGGTTAAGGCATTGGGCTTTGGATCAGAAGATCACAGGTTCAAATCCCACCACCACCAAGCTGCCACTGCTGGGCCCTTGAGCAAAAGCCCTAAAACCCTCCCCTGCTCAGTTGTAAGTCGCTCTGGATAAGGGCGTCTGCCAGATGCCACAAATGTAAATGGGGTCATTTATTTCAGGATTATATATTTTTTTTATAAGAAAAATACATTTAAAAACATCACTTTTAGCCTTTATGTGAAAGCAAACCTCCACCCTGAACCACAATCTGAACCACAAATATATCTCTTATAAAGTCTTTAACAGAGTTTAAATGGGTGCATGTGTTTAATATATAAAACCCAAAGGCTCCATCAGAACATCTCAGAGGTGGCCAGGAGAAATAAGGACCCCCTTTCCAAAAGTGTGTTCATTAGAATAAATTACAAACAGTGGTTATTAACTTGCACCCCTGCTGGAATATGGGCCACTGACTCAACTAGCACAATGTCACGTGAATGTACGTGCTTACGAGGTGGTATCAAAATGTTTCGAGACTCGCTCTGTTTACAAGAAAGTACTTTATTAATGTTCATATACACACCATCACCTTCAAAATAGTCCCCTCACACAGAAGTACAGCACCACCACTGTTCCCGCCACTTCAGGAACGTTCTTTTCGAAGCGCGTCTAGCACCTTTTGCGATTAGCGATGGATCTCCGCAACGGTGTCAAAACTGCGACCTTTCAGCCGGATCTTCAACTTTGGGAGAAGGTCGAGGTTTGCAAATCTGGCAAATAGGGTGAGCGTGCGGAAGTGAGATCATGTGGATTGTTCTCTGGCCACAAGTTTATCGAGGGTCGATATCGAGGGTCTTCCTGATCTCTCGTCGTGTTAGCGTGTTAGCGTTAGCGTTGATATTCACCTGTTTCCTGGGAGCGCTGCTGTAAAAATGATTATGGGTAGCGCAGTGTTGCCTGAGGGCAATGTTTTATGTTTATGTTTGGTTTGTTTTTCAGGTGAAAATGTGTTAAAATGGCATTAAAAATCTCAGGAACAACACCTTCGTGGTTGCGCTTATAGAACAGTGTTGTACAGACAAAGCTAAAATGCCTGACTATATTCTCTACCTTTATAGAAGAAATAGTACTCTTTCTTACTATTTTTCATTCCTCCATTGCATTGTAGCTTTTAGATGTTAAACACCAGTTAGTGTTCAGATCATGCTTCTACTACTAGCCTAATACTACGGGTAACACTAATAATACAATACAGTCATCATCATCATCATCATCATCATCAATCCCATTCCCATTTATTAGGTGTCTTAAAAAATAATATTTAATATATATATATATATATATATATATATATATATATATATATATATATATATATATATATATATATATATATATATATATTAAATAATATCCTATTCCTAAAATAAGAATTATCCCAATATATCACCATCCTTACAGTATCGCAACATATCGTATCGTAACCCTTATATTGTGATACGTATCGTATCGCTAGATTCTTACCGGTACACAGCTTAACTGAATCCACATATCTAAAAGTACTAGCCAGACAGACACACTATAAGTAAGTTATTATGTTTGAGATTCTGGGTTGGGTTAGAATTTGGGCTAAAATGATCCAAGTTTGAAAAGTTTCCCAGGTTTAAGTTTCTCAGGCTTAATTTTCTGGCCTTTGTTTACTGGGCTCTTACTAGTTTGAGTATCTGGTGATTTCAGTGTAGGTGTCTAGCACCAATCTAATCAACAAGCTTTAAGTTCTTTCCTGGAAAAAATGGCCAATTTGAGAAGATGAGATTAGCAAGAACATGGCAGCACACAGCTAATATCTTATGAATAACTTATTACTAACGATATTATTGGTTGGAATTTTCTTCAAAGACTATCATGAATTATTAACCAGTTTATTACACATTTAAAACACTTTTAATAACACTTTTTTAAAAGAATGAATCTTTTTTTTTTCCCCATAAAAAATGCCCAAGAGTCAAACTGTAAAATCATGTAGCTGTAGTGTGTTTTAGCATGGTTACTTTTAAACATAAAAAAAAGTTACTGCAAGCAGCGATGAAGGGACCCAAGCACCAAAAATATATCACAGAGTTAAAAATAAAAGTGAGCATTAATGGCACAAGATGGCCTTCTACATAGAATAGTGAGGAGTTAAACATAATAATATAACGATCAGTTCTGCCAGATGATTTCTGTACGGTTTAATCGAATGCCACGGAAGATCTGAGAAACTGTACATTTCACACGTCATGTCCTTCATTGGCAATATTTCACTGTAACAGTCCAAATCTTTTCATGTGGTTTTTACTGTAATTTTACTCAGCGCTGAAAACACTTGGCAGCTTCAGACGGAAACATATGTGAACAAATTATGACTTAAATGTTAATTATTTCACAACTGACCAATCGTAAGCCCTTAATTATTAGCATCAGCTTCTATCCACCATTGCAAGCTTGGGACATATTTATTCACTCAAGTTATTCACAGAAGGTCCCTGATTGAGTGACACAATCGTTACGAGTAACATTAAAAACTAGCATTAAAAGCTAGACAGCAGCAGGAATCAGACCGTGCGTTTAGCTAGCTAACCTTTAAATACCAGGCTATCACTGGAGTAAATTAGCCCTTATAAAACATTAGACAGATCGCTAATAGTACCGTTAAAATATAATATTAAACATAGAAGGTTAGTGTTAGATTGAAGAGTTATCATACATTATCAGACCATAATCAGCTAGCTAGATTTCTGTTAGCTATAATCGTTTTATAGCATGGACTGCCTGAATACTGGATTCTGATTGGCTGGAAGGTGCGAATTTGACAAACTGGAGCAAGGAAAAGTAGAAAACAAAAAAACCCGACATCACACAGACTGTCTCTTTGGTGATTTCAATCCATTTGGTCAGTTTTGCACTGCAGATATTAACATGATAGTTTGAACTTGTCAACCTCAGGTCGTTCTTTATCTCCACATCCAGTAATGCCTACACCGGGGTTATCACTTTAACTTCTTACAGCAGGTAAGGTATTAAATATTTCACAGCAACGTTTTCCACATTTCTACATTCCCTTTAGTGTTCTTTTATATGGATGGTACCAGCACAGCTCACTCTGGCCTTGATCTGCCGGGAGCTGGGCCAGATCTATTCATGGTTTGGGATTGGTCAGGAGTTTGGTCAGGTCTGTTCAGGGTTTGAGATTGTCAGGAGTTTGGTCAGGTCTGTTCAGAGTTTGGTATTGGTCAGGTGCTTGGCTAGGATGTTCAGGGTTTGAGATTGTCAGGAATTTGGCCAGGTCTGTTCAGGGTTTCGGAATGTCAGGAGCTTGGCCAGGTTTTTCATGGTTTGGGATTGGTCAGTTGTTATGGTGATCCCAGTTAAAATTCTATTGAATATTTATCCATAAATAAAGCTTTTTGTACATCTGTGAGAACATTGAAGTCTGCCAGATACAGCAAGGTCATGTTCATTTTGTCTGTTAGAACAGAAGGTGCTGTTTTCTGTAAAGGAGTGAGTAATACATAAGCAGATGCAGGTTTGCTCGGTGAGGAAACATGACCATTTTTGATATATTGAGAAGACAAACTGGTAGCACGATGAGTGTGGGGACACATGGGAAAGGTCAGTAAGATAAGGTGGATAGAGTAGTAATAGAAAACACCACTGGGATTTAAGCAGCATTTAGTCTGGCAGTGAGGAAAGCTGTTCAAGCTCAATCAGGAGCTCCTTGGAAGATGAGCCTGACGTAGGGTTTGTCACTTGCTAGCTGCTCCAGGCAGAAAGGGCAAGCTGGGTAAAAAGAGTTGGCGCCGCAGGGCAGTGGGGTTTTACTCCAGTACACCACTGTGGCCTCTGAGCAAACGTGACCGCAGGGTACAAAGGCATGAGACGGCGGTCCCGCGTCTACATACAGGCGAGACTCGCGACCCATTGTCAGCGCCACGTACAGGCCTCGAGCACGACACAAAGGGCACTCCCTTTCCTTCTCACCCTCCTTTGCACCCTTCAATAAATCCTCCTTGTTGTCCTCTTTCTCTTCCTCTTGCTGAATTGCAGTCCCCCTGCCTCGCCAAGGGTGGAAACCGTGCACGTGGCCGCAACACAGGTAGGCCCAGGGTTGGCGTGGCTGATGGGACTCAGGCTCGTCCAGGCTGGGAAAGGCCAGGGTGTGCAGCAGAACAGGACAGTGTGGACGAGCTGCGTTTAGCTGAACCCTCAGCTCCTCCAAGTGGTCGGGTCCCGGAGAGCACGAAAGCGAGGACGCCGAACGCCAAAGCAGGGTCACTCCGCACAGATCGATCAGAGAGCCGTCCGTCAGCACCTGAGACTCGTCCATCAACTGGAAAAACCACAAAGACAAAAAGACAATAAGGGCTTTTACTTGCCAGCACAGTGAAGTTCGTTATTAGCAGTAATGTAAGGAAGCTGGGGGCAGAGTGCAGGGTCAGTCATGATACAGCTCCCCTCAGAGGATTAAGGGTGTGGCTTATGCGCCCCAAGAGTGGCAACTTGGAAATACTGAACTCCTGACCCTGTGTGTGTGTGAATGTGTGTCTGACCTGCTGGCCCTTGCTCTGAGCAGCTCGGCTGACCCGTAGGGCGTGAACATTGCCGCAGACGGAGATCTCCCTCCACACACCAGGTTTAGGTGAGCTGCTAAATTCAGTCTTCAGTCGCATCACAAGAACACCGTTAGTTGTCAAACCGTCCATCTGACCACCGAACGAACGCCACTTAGCCGCCTTCTCCTGCAACACACACACACACACACACACACACACACACACACACACACACACACACACACACACACACACACACATACACACACACACACACACACACATTACATTACTTAGTCTCTACATCCCTATTTCCTTGTGTGTGTGTGTGTGTGTGTGTGTGTGTGTGTGTGTGTGTGTGTGTGTGTGTGTGTGTTGCAGTGTGTGTAAGTA
>JBCEWE010000243.1:60000-67500 GCA_039877035.1 Silurus lanzhouensis | reverse complement strand
AGAGTAGGACTGTCAAAACAAAGACATTAATAATTCATAAAAATTCATTTTAACTTATTTTAATTTTAAATTTAATTTCTGTTTGACCGTTTTTTATTGAATATATGAATAAATAAATATAAAATAGACTACATTTAAACCTTTAACACACACATTGATTCACGACGTCCTTTGTTTAATCAGATATAAAAAAAAAACAACTAAAATATTTTTCATCACTAAAAATCAGCACCAAAATCCGCAATGGTGCAAACATCCGGCAATTAAAACGGTCCGTGTGGAAACATAGCACAAGTTTCGTTTGGTGTCCTGATGATTTACGTTATTTAAAACAGCAGAATAAATTTTTAACATTTACAAGAATATTGTGACTTCATGCTCCATGTTGATTATGGTTTCACTAGTAATGAAGGTACATTTACATAAAGCATCGATATGTTCCATGTCAGTGTCGATTAGAAGATTAAAAAACATGAAAAGTATTAATTTAAGGTACATTTAGAACAGATATAAATGTGCGATTAATCACAAGTTACCTCGTGACAATGATGCGATTTATCACGATTAAATATTTGATCGATTGACAGAGAGAGAAAGTACTATAGAGAAAGAAAAATTGTGAGAGAGTGGGTGAGTGAGAGAGAGACTGAAAGAGAGCAAATTTAATAAGAAAAGAGAAAAAGTGATAGAAGGAGAGAAAGACGGAGAGAAATAGATTCGATCTGGCACTATGATTTATATAGTATGTAAAAACTTTTGAGAGTGTTGTAGAGGGAAAATGCTAGATGTTATGAAATCACTGTAAGCAGCCAGTCAATGTTCTTGTCATTCCTGGGCCATGACAGTAAACCACCAAAAAAAGATTAAAATAAAAAAAAAGATCCTCATCTTAGGAACTTACACACACTTTTTCAAAAAGAAACATAGAAACCACAAAAACTTACCCTTACCTCATTAAAAATCAGTTCAGACAGGAAATCTTTTTTTGGCTGTGAATGAGCCGAGAGAGAGAGAAAAAACTAAAAGAGCTTTTTATTCCATTTAGAAATCTATTAAAAACGATATATGAGTTCTAATCTGCTCGAACTGTTCAAATTTAACCAATTGCATTATATTTCAGTAAAGCGTGACATGCAGGCTGATTTCCTTTTCTTAAAATTTTGGAGGTAGTTAAAAAACATGTGACCCCCCCAATACATATGATTATAAAGCTCTAAAATACAGCCCCAATTAAAAACTCCTACTCTTCCTTGGAGACAAAACCACCAGAGCAAAGATTACTGCAAGATCTTTAACAATATCACAACCTGAGGGACAACCAGAACCAAAAAAAAAGATCTCCACCTGACACCCACCCACCTACCACCATAACCACCCATCCACCCTAACCCCTATCACCATAACCACACATCCACCCTAACCCTCACCTACCACTATTACCACACATCCACCCTAACCCTCACCTACCACCATAACCACCCATCCACCCTAACCTCCACCTACCACCATAACCACCCATCCACCATAACCTCCACCTACCACCATAACCACACATCCACCCTAACCCTCACCTACCACCATAACCACACATCCACCCTAACCCTCACCTACCACCATAACCACCCATCCACCCTAACCCCCACCTACCACCATAACCACCCATCCACCTTAACTCCCACCTACCACCATAACCACCCATCCACCATAACCCCCACCTACCACCATAACCACTTATCCACCCTTACCCCCACCTACCACCGTAACCACCCATCCACCATAACCCCCACCTACCACCATAACCACTTATCCACCATTACCCCCACCTACCACCATAACCACCCATCCACCATAACCCCCACCTACCACCAAAACCACTTATCCACCCTAACCCCCACCTACCACCGTAACCACCCATCCACCATAACCCCCACCTACCACCATGACCACTTATCCACCATTACCCCCACCTACCACCATAACCACCCATCCACCTTAACCCCCACTTACCACCATAACCACGCATCCACCATAACCCCCACCTACCACCATAACCACGCATCCACCTTAACCCCCACCTACCACCATAACCACCCATCCACCTTAACCCCCACTTACCACCATAACCACCCATCCACCTTAACCCCCACCTACCACCATAACCACCCATCCACCTTAACCCCCACTTACCACCATAACCACACATCCACCATAACCCCCACCTACCACCATAACCACACATCCACCTTAACCCCCACCTACCACCATAACCACACATCCACCCTAACCCTCACCTACCACCATTACCACCCATTCACCCTAACCCCTTACCTACCACCATAACCATCCATCCACCTTAACCCCACCTACCACCATAACCACCCATCCACCATAACCCCCACCTACCACCATAACCACTTATCCACCTTAACCCCCACCTACCACCGTAACCACCCATCCACCATAACCCCAACCTACCACCATAACCACTTATCCACCATTACCCCCACCTACCACCATAACCACACATCCACCCTAACCCTCACCTACCACCATTACCACCCATTCACCCTAACCCCTTACCTACCACCATAACCATCCATCCACCTTAACCCCCACTTACCACCATAACCACGCATCCACCATAACCCCCACCTACCACCATAACCACGCATCCACCTTAACCCCCACCTACCACCATAACCACCCATTCACCCTAACCCCTTACCCACCACCATAACCACCCATCCATCCTAACCCTCACCTACCACCATAACCACCCATCCACCCTAACCTTTACCTACCACCATAACCACCCATCCACCCTAACCCTAACCTACCACCATTACCACCCATCCACCCTAACCCCCACCTACCACCATAACCACCCATCCACCCTAACCCTCACCTACCACCATAACCACACATCCACCCTAACCCTCACCTACCACCATAACCACCCTGCCAAAGATTATTCAGCATAGTTGTGATCAGTAATCCAGAGGTTCATCCAGCTGTGATCCGTAAACACTAAATACTAAACACTGCACTCTCAGATACAAGAACCAGGAACCGAAACCCTCACAAGACGGCACCAGAAGATCAAGAAGACTCAGACAGAAGATGCTGAAGGTGACATACTCCACAATTCTCCACATTCTCCACAGATTGATGACATTAAATTAATTCAATGACACTTCACACCCACCACCATCACCACTGTGTACATCCTCTTATTCCAGAACATCAAAATACCAAAATTTTCACTTGTACTTTACTTTGTATTTACACTTACAACAACAAGCTAGAAATTAATGTTCCTTGTGTCTGAAGTCTCCAACCACTAGGTCATGACCCAGTACCATCGTGGAAAATCTGCTAGAGGTACTGTGGAGATGTGTATGTGATTTTATCGTTTTGGATCAGTGTGTGAAATATATATATTATTTTATTCTTTATATCATTATTATTATTATTATTATTATTATTATTATTATTATTATTATTATTATGTATTTTTGGGGGATAATCTGGTGCCCCGTTTAGATTGTTTCCCAGTGTTCCTGAAATAAACTAAAACGAGCTTCATTAACCTTAGTGAGCATTTAATAATTTTTTCATAATAATAATAACAAATTATTAAAATTAATACTATTACAATTATTAATCTTCTTCTTCTTCTTCTTTTTCTTTCATCTTCTCCTATTAGTGGTCACATTGTTACTATTATTATTATAATTATTATTATTGTTAGTATTATAATTCTTATGCTTATAATAAACATTATGAATATTATTATTGTTATTATTCTTATTGTTCTTGTTGATAGAAACCGAACAAACATACAGTGTCAAACAATGTAAAATATGTCAATATATAACTACTGAAATAAAAAGCTGAAGTGTGTGTGTGTGTGTGTGTGTGTGTGTGTGTGTGTGTGTGTGTGTGTGTGTGTGTGTGTGTGTGTGTGTGTGTGTGTGTGTGCGTGTGAATGTGTGTGTGTGTGTGTGTGTATTATGCATATGAAAACGTTTCTCTTTAATGCTCAGAGTATGTGTGTATGTGTGTGTGTGCTTTTGTGTATAAGTGGTTTATCTTATCATAAATCTTGTGAATTGAGCAGATGGTAATGAACCTGTGAAACACTCTGTACAGTTTCCTGTGTGGTTTCTCTCGGACTGCTGAGAAACTGATTGGATTTGGGGTTGCAGTTTTGAGTCTGTCTATTGTGTGTATAGTGTATAGTGTGTAGTGTATAGTGTATAGTTTATAGTGTATTGTGTATAGTGTATAGTTTATAGTGTATTGTGTGTAGTGTATAGTTTATAGTGTATAGTGTATTGTGTATAGTTTATAGTGTATTGTGTGTAGTGTATAGTTTATAGTGTATTGTGTATAGTGTATATTGTACAGTGTATTGTGTATAGTGTATAGTTTATAGTGTATAGTGTATTGTGTATAGTTTATAGTGTATTGTGTGTAGTGTATAGTTTATAGTGTATTGTGTATAGTGTATATTGTACAGTGTATTGTGTGTAGTGTATAGTGTCTATCGTACAGTGTATTGTGTGTAGTGTATAGTTTATAGTGTATTGTATATAGTGTATATTGTACAGTGTAATGTGTGTAGTGTATAGTGTATATCGTACAGTGTATTGTGTGTAGTGTATAGTGTATATCAAACAGTGTATTGTGTGTGGTGTATAGTGTATATCGTACAGTGTATTGTGTGTAGTGTATAGTGTATATCGTACAGTGTATTGTGTGTAGTGTATAGTGTATATCATACAGTGTACTGTGTGTAGTGTATAGTGTATATCGTACAGTGTATTGTGTGTAGTGTATAGTTTATAGTGTATAGTGTATAGTGTATATCGTGCAGTGTATTGTGTGTAGTGTATAGTGTATATTGTACAGTGTATTGTGTGTAGTGTATAGTTTATAGTGTATAGTGTATATCGTGCAGTGTATTGTGTGTAGTGTATAGTGTATATCGTACAGTGTATTGTGTGTGGTGTATAGTGTATATCGTACAGTGTATTGTGTGTAGTGTATAGTGTATATCGTACAGTGTATTGTGTGTAGTGTATAGTGTATATCGTACAGTGTACTGTGTGTAGTGTATAGTGTATATCGTACAGTGTATTGTGTGTAGTGTATAGTTTATAGTGTATAGTGTATAGTGTATATCGTGCAGTGTATTGTGTGTAGTGTATAGTGTATATCGTACAGTGTATTGTGTGTAGTGTATAGTTTATAGTGTATAGTGTATATCGTGCAGTGTATTGTGTGTAGTGTATAGTGTATATCGTACAGTGTATTGTGTGGGTGTATAGTGTATATCGTACAGTGTATTGTGTGTAGTGTATAGTGTATATCGTACAGTGTACTGTGTGTAGTGTATAGTGTATATCGTACAGTGTATTGTGTGTAGTGTATAGTTTATAGTGTATAGTGTATATCGTGCAGTGTATTGTGTGTAGTGTATAGTGTATATCGTACAGTGTATTGTGTGTAGTGTATAGTTTATAGTGTATAGTGTATATCGTGCAGTGTATTGTGTGTAGTGTATAGTGTATATCGTACAGTGTATTGTGTGTAGTGTATAGTTTATAGTGTATTGTGTATAGTGTATATCGTATAGTTTATTGTGTGTAGTGTATAGTTTATAGTGTATTGTGTATAATGTATATCGTACAGTGTATTGTGTGTAGTGTATAGTGTATATCGTACAGTGTATTGTGTGTAGTGTATAGTTTATAGTGTATTGTGTATAGTGTATATCGTACAGTGTATTGTGTGTAGTGTATAGTATATAGTGTATAGTGTATATCGTACAGTGTATTGTGTGTAGTGTATAGTGTATATCGTACAGTGTATTGTGTGTAGTGTATAGTACATAGTGTATAGTGTATATCGTACAGTGTATTGTGTGTAGTGTATAGTACATAGTGTATAGTGTATATCGTACAGTGTATTGTGTGTAGTGTATAGTGTATATCGTACAGTGTATTGTGTGTAGTGTATAGTTTATAGTGTTTAGTGTACAGTGTATTGTGTGTAGTGTATAGTGTATATAGTACAGTTTATTGTGTGTAGTGTATTGTGTGTAGTGTATAGTACATAGTGTATAGTGTATATCGTACAGTGTATTGTGTGTAGTGTATAGTACATAGTGTATAGTGTATAGTGTATATCGTACAGTGTATTGTGTGTAGTGTATAGTGTATATCGTGCAGTGTATTGTGTGTAGTGTATAGTGTATATCGTACAGTGTATTGTGTGTAGTGTATAGTATATAGTGTATAGTGTAGTGTATAGTGTATATCGTACAGTGTATTGTGTGTAGTGTATAGTACATAGTGTATAGTGTATATCGTACAGTGTATTGTGTGTAGTGTATAGTATATAGTGTATAGTGTATAGTGTATATCGTACAGTGTATTGTGTGTAGTGTATAGTATATAGTGTATAGTGTATATCGTACAGTGTATTGTGTGTAGTGTATAGTGTATATCGTACAGTGTATTGTGTGTAGTGTATAGTGTATATCGTACAGTGTATTGTGTGTAGTGTATAGTACATAGTGTATAGTGTATAATGTATATCGTACAGTGTATTGTGTGTAGTGTATAGTGTATATCGTACAGTGTATTGTGTGTAGTGTATAGTACATAGTGTATAGTGTATAGTGTATATCGTACAGTGTATTGTGTGTAGTGTATAGTGTATATCGTACAGTGTATTGTGTGTAGTGTATAGTATTTAGTGTATAGTGTATATCGTACAGTGTATTGTGTGTAGTGTATAGTGTATATCGTACAGTGTATAGTGTGTAGTGTATAGTGTATATTGTACAGTGTATTGTGTGTAGTGTATAGTTTATAGTGTATTGTGTGTAGTGTATATCGTACAGTGTATTTTGTGTAGTGTATAGTGTATATCGTACAGTGTATTGTGTGTAGTGTATAGTGTATATCGTACAGTGTATAGTGTGTAGTGTATAGTGTATATCGTACAGTGTATAGTGTGTAGTGTATATAGTGTATATTGTACAGTGTATTGTGTGTAGTGTAGAGTTTATAGTGTATTGTGTATAGTGTATATCGTACAGTGTATTGTGTGTAGTGTATAGTATATAGTGTATAGTGTATATCGTACAGTGTATTGTGTGTAGTGTATAGTGTATATCGTACAGTGTATTGTGTGTAGTGTATAGTGTATATCGTACAGTGTATTGTGTGTAGTGTATAGTGTATATTGTACAGTGTATAGTGTGTAGTGTATAGTGTATATCGTACAGTGTATTGTGTGTAGTGTATAGTGTATATCGTACAGTGTAAAGTGTGTGGTGTATAGTGTATATTGTACAGTGTATTGTGTGTAGTGTAGAGTTTATAGTGTATTGTGTATAGTGTATATCGTACAGTGTATTGTGTGTAGTGTATACTGTATATTGTACAGTGTATTGTGTGTAGTGTATAGTGTATATTGTACAGTGTA
>JBCEWE010000243.1:15000-55000 GCA_039877035.1 Silurus lanzhouensis | reverse complement strand
TAGTAAGTGAATTGAGAGTGAATAGCGAGTGAATAAAACGTGTATAAAGGATGTATAAAGGGTGTATAAAAAGTGTAACATGAGGGAATAGTGATTTAATAAAGAGTAAATAAAGAATGAATTAGAAGTGTAGAAAGGGTGTATAGGGAGTAAATAGTGAGTAAATAAGGAGTGAATAAGGAGTGTCTATAGGTAGTATAAGGAGTGTATAAAACATGTATATGGAGTGAATAGGGAGTAAATCGAAAGTAAATAAGGAGTGTATATAGATTGTATAGAGAGTGTGAATAGAGAGTGAATAAGGGGTGTATAGAGAATGTGTATAATGAGTGTATAGAGAGTGTATAGAGAGTGTATAGAGAGTGTGAATAGAGGGTGAATAAGGAGTGTATAAGGAAGTACAGGGAGTGTATAGAGAGTGTATAGAGAGTGTGAATAAAGAGTGAATAAGGAGTGTATAAAGGGAGTAAAGGTAGTGTATAGATAGTGTGTATAGAGAGTGAATAAGGAGTGTATAGAGAGTGTATAAGGAGTGTATAGAGAGTGTATAGAGAGTGTGAATATAGCGTGAATAAGGAGTGTATAAAGGGAGTATAGGGAGTGTATAGAGAGTGTGAATAGAGTGTGAATAGAGAGTGAATAAGGAGTGTATAGAGAGTGTATAGAGAGTGTGAATAGAGAGTGAATAAGGAGTGTATAGAGAGTGTATAAGGAGTGTATAGAGAGTGTGAATAGAGAGTGTGAATAGAGAGTGATTAAGGAGTGTGTAAAGAGTGTGAATAGAGAGTGAATAAGGAGTGTATAAAGAGTTAATAAGGAGTGTATAGAGAGTGAATAAGGATTGTATAGAGAGTGTATAAGGAGTGTATAGAGAGTGTATAAGGAGTGTATAGAGAGTGTATAGAGTGTGAATACGGAATGTATAGAGAGTGTATAGAGAGTAAATAAGGAGTGAATATGGAGTGTATAGAGTGTGTATGGAGAGTGAATAAGGAGTGAATGCGGAGTGTATAGAGAGTGTATGGAGAGTGAATAAGGAGTGAATCGGAGTGTATAGAGAGTTTATGAAGAGTGAATAAGGAGTGTATAGAGAGTGTGTAGAGTCTGAATAAGGAGTGTATAGAGAGAAAATAATGAGTGTATAGAGAGTGAATAAGGGGTGTATAGAGAGTGAATAAGGAGTGTATAGAGAGTGAATAAGGAGTGTATAGAAAGTGTATAGAGTGTGTAAATAGAGAGTGAATAAGGAGTGTATAGAGTGTGTATAATGAGTGTATAGAGAGTGTATAGAGAGTGTATAGAGAGTGAATAATGAGTGTATAGAGAGTAAATAAGGAGTGTATAGAGAGTGAATAAGGAGTGTATAGAGAGTGTATAGAGAGTGAATAATGAGTGTATAGAGAGTAAATAAGGAGTGTATAGAGAGTGAATAAGGAGTGTATAGAGAGTGTATAGAGAGTGAATAATGAGTGTATAGAGAGTAAATAAGGAGTGTATGGTGAGTGAATAAGGAGTGTATAGAGAGTGTATAGAGTCTGAATAAGGAGTGTATAGAGAGTGTATAGAGTGTGTAAATAGAGAGTGAATATGGAGTGTATAGAGAGTGAATAAGGAGTGTACAGAGAGTGTATAGAGAGTGTATAGAGAGTGTATAAGGAGTGTATAGAGAGTGTATAGAGTGTGTAAATAGAGAGTGAATAAGGAGTGTATAGAGAGTGAATAAGGAGTGTATATAGTGTGTAAATAGAGAGTGAATAAGGAGTGTATAGAGAGTGAATAAGGAGTGTATAGAAAGTGTATAAGGAGTGTATAGAGTGTGTAAATAGAGAGTGAATAAGGAGTGTATAGAGAGTGTATAAGGAGTGTATAGAGTGTGTAAATAGAGAGTGAATAAGGAGTGTATAGAGAGTGAATAAGGAGTGTATATAGTGTGTAAATAGAGAGTGAATAAGGAGTGTAAAGAGAGTGAATAAGGAGTGTATAGAGAGTGTATAAGGAGTGTATAGAGTGTGTAAATAGAGAGTGAATAAGGAGTGTATAGAGAGTGTATAAGGAGTGTATAGAGTGTGTAAATAGAGAGTGAATAAGGAGTGTATAGAGAGTGTATAAGGAGTGTATAGAGTGTGTAAATAGAGAGTGAATAAGGAGTGTATAGAGAGTGTATAAGGAGTGTATAGAGTGTGTAAATAGAGAGTGAATAAGGAGTGTATAGAGAGTGTATAAGGAGTGTATAGAGTGTGTATAAGGAGTGTATAGAGTGTGTAAATAGAGAGTGAATAAGGAGTGTATAGAGAGTGTATAAGGAGTGTATAGAGTGTGTAAATAGAGAGTGAATAAGGAGTGTATAGAGAGTGTATAAGGAGTGTATAGAGTGTGTAAATAGAGAGTGAATAAGGAGTGTATAGAGAGTGTATAAGGAGTGTATAGAGTGTGTAAATAGAGAGTGAATAAGGAGTGTATAGAGAGTGTATAGAGAGTGTAAGGCTCCTCTTGTTTTTCTAACACAGATGTTCCTTTGAGGAAGTTTTTCTGCTGCCTTAAGATTTTGAAAACTTCGACCCGGTAACCCAGCAACCGGCGCCTCGTGCGCGTCGCCCCGGAGGCGCGCCCCTGGTCCGCGCCGCGCGCTCCCGTTACATAACTCCAGTGTGTTGTGCCACAGCGCCAAGGCAACCTCTCAGTTACCGGGGCTGCGGGCTGTTGTCGCGCTGCCATGGCGACTGTTGCCACGCGCACCGGCGTGTTTACGGCGTGTTTTAAATATCCCGGCCTGAACTCCGGCCTGGGAGAGGAACAAAGAGTGCGCGCGTGCGTGTGAGTGTGTGTGTTTGTCTGCGGGTATATATATGTGTGCGTGTTTGTGTGTGTGTGTGTTGGGTGAGGGGGACAGATTGTCTTTGTCTCTGGCTTGGAGGAGACGCCTGCGAGTGGGACACACACACACACACACACACACACACACACACACACACACACACACATACACAACACGGGTTTTTAGTGAACAAGTACTGTTTCCATTTGCACACACTAGACATGCTCCAGTGAACACACACACACACACACACACACACACACACACACACACACACACACACACACACACACACACACACACTTCTTTTCCATTACATTCCATATCTTTTTATTTTGAATTTCCAATCTCTCCATTCTTTATCTTTCTTTATTTTGGTATTTTTTCTCCTACATCACCATCTTCTTCTCAGCCTCTTGTGCTGCATTTCCTTCTCCTAGTCTTCAAAAAGGTCTTGATTTGGAAAATAAGCTGTCAGGCTGATAAACGGCAAGGATGATGATCCGGATGTTTCCTTCACCAATAACATTCGTCTCATCCATCAGCTCTGTCCATCAGACTAATGCATCCTGGAGTCAGTTTGAGTTTGCACTCGCTGGCTTCTGAGAACTATTTTCTGAGAACACTGTGTAAAATCTTCTACTTTAATAAGTAAATGTGTGGATAAAGAACAGGAGATCAGTTTTCCCACCAATCCTTCCTTCCTTTCTGCATTGACCTGTCATTCCATCCCGTCGTTGTTATTGGGGCCGAGCTGCTGTGGTATGTGAGGTTCCTGCCAAGCATCAATAAAAATGTTATCTTATCTCATAAACAAACCATAAACATTGACACCTGTTGTCAAGCAGCTCCTCGTGTTCTATGTGTGTGTGTGTGTGTGTGTGTGTGTGTGTGTGTGTTTTGTTCTCTCATTTTACACACACATGTCTGATCTGATCTAACTTGGCTCCAGGAAATCATGTGACAATTAAACACCTGATGATGCAGCCCTGGTGGCGTCCCACATAAGGTCAAAGGGGTTATTAAAGGTCACTCTGAAGGTCTCTAAGCTGCATTTACACAATTAAAAATACAGGTGCCAGGAAGAAATCTTGTTACAGTGATGCCATAGAAGAACCACTTTTCTGAAGAACCTTTTAGTTAATGGTCTTTCAAAGAACCCTTTTTTTTCTTCATAAAGATTTTTTTTCTGGTACTACGAAGAACTCCTTCCAAATTGTCCTCATGAAAATGAAGTGGTCGTTTAGTGATATTACTGATCAGAAGGTGGGGGATTCCATCCCCAGTATTGTCAAGCTGCCACTATTGGGCCCTTGAGGAAGGCCCTTAACATAGTTATGTGGTATTGTTAAGGGTCTGTGAAATTGTTCTTTGAAATAATACCATAAAGGTTCTTCAAAATACCACAGAACCATACCATACAAGTTCCTCACCGAACAACACCACAAAACCACACCATAGATATAACAATATATAATGCCAAAAATGCATATAGTAAAGGTTTTTCAAAGAACAATATCATAGACCCATACCATACAGGTTCTTCACAGAACCATAACACATACCCATACCCTTGAGGTTCTTCAAAGAACAATACAATAGAACCCTACCATAAAGGTTCTTCACAAAATCATTTCATATTTTTATTCTTTCGGCTGCTCCCATTAGGGGTCGCCACAGTAGATCATCCGTCTCCATACCCCTCTGTCCTCTACATCTGCTTCTTTCAAACCAACTACCTGCATGCCTTCCCTCACCACATCCATAAACCTCCTCCTTGGTCTTTCTCTTTTCCTCCTTCATGGTGGCTCCATCCTCAGAGTTCTCCTACTGATATACCCCATGTCCCTTTTCTGCACATGTCCAAACCATCTCAATCTCACCTCCCTCACCTTGTCTCCAAAACGTCCTACATGCGCTGTCCCTCTAATAAACTCGTTTTTAATCCTGTCCATTTTCGTACCTCCTAACAAAAACCTCAACATCTTCAGCTCTGCTACCTCCAGCTCCACCTCCTGTCATATACTCAATGCCACTGTCTCTAATCCATACATCATCGCAGGTCTCACCACAGTCCTATAAACTTTCCCTTTCATTCTTGCAGATACTCTTCTATCACAAATCACTCCTGTCACTCTTCTCCACCCACTCCACCCTGCCTGCACTCTTTTCTTCACTTCTCTAACATACTCTCCATCACTTTGCACTGTTGACCCCAGGTACCTGAACTCCTCCAACTTCTCCAGCTCTTCTCCCTGCAACCGCATCCCTCCACTGCCCGCCCTCTCATTCACACACATGTACTCTGTCTTTCTCCTACTGACTCTCATTCCTCTTCTCTCCAGCACATATCTCCACCTCTCCAGGCTCTTCTCCACCTGCTCACTACTCTCACCACATATCACAATATCATCCGCAAACATCAAAGTCCAGGGAGACTCATGTCTGACCTCGTCCGTCAACCTGTCCATCACCACTGCAAACAGGAAAGGGCTCAGGGCTGATCCTTGATGCAGTCCAACCTCCACCTTGAACCAGTCTGTCATTCCTACTGCACACCTCACTGCTGTCACACTTTTCTCATACATGTCCTGCACCACCCTCACATACTTCTCTGACACACCTGACTTCCTCATACAATACCACAACTCTTCACTCCACCCTGTCATATGCTTTCTCTGAATCCACAAAACACACAATGCAACTCTTTCTGACCTTCTATATACTTCTCCATCAACATTCTCAAAGCAAATAATGCATCTGTGGTGTTATTCTTCTGCATGAAACCACACTGTTGCTCACAGATGGTCACCTCTTCTCTCAGCCTGGCTTCCACTACTCTTTCCCATAACTTCATGGTGTGACTGATCAACTTAATTCTCCTGTAGTTACTGCAGGTCTGCACATCTCCCTTATTCTTAAAGATCAGTACCAGCACACTCCTTGTCCATTCCTCAGGCATCCTCTCACCTTACAAAAACTTGTTGAACAACCTAGTTAAATGCTCCAATGCATCTCTCCTAAACAGCTCCATGCTTCTACCGGTATGTCATCTGGTCCAACCAACTTTCTACTCTTCATCCTTTCAATCGCTGCTCTCACTTCCTCCTTACTAATTCTATCCACTTCCTGCTTCACTATCTCCACACCATCCAACCTTCTCTCTCTCTCATTTTCCTCATTAATCAGCTGCTCAAAATACTCCCTCCATCTTCTCAACGCACTCTTCTCAATAGTCCACACATTTCCATCTCCATCCTTAATTGCTCTAAATGTACTGTTCTTTTTCTCCTTCCTTAGTGTCCAACTTCTTCTACAGCTCCTCATATGCCTTTTCCTTGGCTTTTGCCACATCCCTCTTTACCTGCTTCCGCATCTCCTTGTACTCCTGCCTACTTTTCTCATCACTCTGTCGTTTCCAAATTCTGTTTCTCCAACGTCTTTCTCCATATGCTCTCCTGCACTCTCCTGAACACACAACATATCTACCTTTCTCCTCTCCATCATATCAGCTCCCTCTCTCCCTTAACCAGTCAGAGTACCAACATTTAAAGTACCAACCCGAACCTCCACTCTCCTCCACTTCTCCTTTCCCTGCTGTCTCTGGAGACGTCCGGTATGAAATTCTGATTTGTGATCTGCATATTTGATTTGGCACATGTTTTACGCTGGATGTCCTTCATAACGCAAACCTCCCCATGTATTAATGGCTGGGTTCTTCACAGAATCATTTAAGAACTTTGGTCTTCAAGAGTTTAGGTTGAAACAAAGCAAAGGAACCTTTAGAAAGATTACTTAGTGGTACCAAAAAAATTATTTATAGGGAACCAAAAAAGCTTTTTTTTCCTTACTGTAAAACAAAACCCTTTTTTCCTTCTGGCACCTGCATTTTTCACAGTGTACATCAAACTTAGAGACATTTCCTGAAGAGTACATTAAACCTGGATTTGCTCCTGTTTCATCTTCATCAGGTTTCCTTCTGGTTCTCCAGTTTCTTTTCACCTCCAGAAAAAGTTTCATAAATCGAGACAAACAGTGATACCACAGCGCCATCTCTCAGTCACTTTTAGTTACACACACACACACACACACACACACACACACACACACACACACACACACACACTTGGGTTGTAGGGCAGAAACCAACCTTTAAAATGACTTTATTAAGAAGTTTGGTATGTTCTTCTTTTTGAACATCTCATTCCACATGTAGTCCCATTCTGCTCTTATAAAACCCTCCACTCTTTTTGGAAGACGTTCCACTAGATTTTGTGGAGATTTGTGAACGTTCATTCAGCCACAAGGGTGTTAGTAAAATCAGGTCTGGCTGTAGGTGAGGTGAGGAGGTCTGGGGTGCAGTCAGTGTGAGCATAACAAGGTTCAATAGGTTTGGAGCTCTATAGCAGGAGATCTTCCACATCTTCCAACCCATGAAGAGCACATTTTCAGGAAGCTGGATTTGTGCACAGGGGCATCGTCATGCTGGAGGAGGTTTGGGATACCCTATAAAATACACCCTGATTTCACAGTTCAGAGTAGACAAATGTTCAGTATTCAGTGTATTACTGTAAATAAATTACTGGGCCACACCCATTGGGTGGGGTTCACTTCTGTCTGAAATATTAGGCCACACCCCTGTAGTGTAGCTCAATTCTGTTTAGAATATTAGGCCACACCCCTTTTACTGAACTAAAAGTCCTGGGTGATTTAGTGAGTCATTTATAATAAAAGTATTATCTTAAACCTACTATAGTTAGCATTTTAGAGTCACGAGAAAAAACATTATCAATGCAAATTCCTATTTTACAGTGTCGCCAAGATAACGGAGGGTCATGACCTCATGACCAAGGAAGAAGAAGAAGCTGTTTTTTTTTTGTTTTTTTACCTCAGTTAAAGTTGAATTAATATGCAAATATATAAAAGTACTGATAACAGGATTGGTATAAATAAAAAGGTTAGAGATTAAATTTATTGCAAGTGTTTTTATTTATTCTGAAAGGATGAAGGAAGGAGAATGTGGGATCTCCAATATAAATGTTGCCCACTGAATGAAAATGTCTGGAACAGGCCCTGGATGATCCACAAACCACAGACGCTGGGGGTTGAAGAACTCTGTTTTTTTTTTGTCGTTTAATGAGTCTTTTTTTGTCATTTATCGTGTTTGTTGAAGAGACCAGTGAAATAAGGAAAGAAATTGTAGAAAAGCACGAGAACAAAACAAAAAGTGATTTCTTTATGTTTAGAATTGATACATTTTTGTTTATACTTTGGTACATGTATATTTGTGTGTTAAATTAGGCATACAACATATTTCAAGGGCTGCAATAAGCGATCGAATGAGCTCTCAGGTGTGTGTGTGGGTGTGTGTGACCTAATATATACTTATACAGCACCTTTGCAGCCATTTGGTATTCAGCCATTACAATACAAATCCCCGCCCGCTCTCGGTCACGTGTCTCGGTCCTGTGCTATGATTGGACGCCCCCCCGCCCCCGTTCAGCCTCTCGTGGTGTGGAATTCCATGTAGCGGGCGCGTGCCGCTTTCAAAGAGGGAAGAAAAACCAGCAGTTTAAAAAAAACAAAAAAAACAATAATAAATAAAAATCCAAGATGGCGGATGTGAGAGTGAGAGAGGAGCCAGTGGTGAGTGTGTGTGAGATCACCTTCAGCTTTCTTTTCTCCAAACCGTCTGCAATACGTGATTGAGCTGAGCTGAAACCGTGTCTGAGTCTGAGGTTAACTTGTATAACTAGTAACTAGTCCTACTGGACCATCTCAATGTGTGTGTGTGTGTGTGTGTGTGTGTGTGGTGTGGTGTGTGTGTGTGTGTGTGTGTGTGTGTTCATGTTCATGTTCATGATTTTTATTCATTTCTCTCCCTTTTCTCATTGCTTCCAGAGGTCTGCCACCCCGAACAGGAAGCTGAACAGCTCTTTAGGAGAACCAGACTTTGGTTCCCCCAGCAGAGATGAACAGCAGCTCCTGGTAATAAATCAACTTCCTGTTGTAGTGAAAAGTGGCTTGTGGTTGATCCGAAATGAGGAAAAAACAAAAATGGGAACAGAGGCCATACATTATACTAAAGTTCCTTTATTTATTTTTTTAAACACTATTTTCTCGTGATCAGTGCTTAGTTTCTCCTCGAACCTTCATCACACATAATAACCACAACCATTTGTAGCACCTTGACCCCAACCCTCACAGACGCAGTGGTTATGATCCAGGATTCTGCCTCTAGAACACGCTGTTATTACGAATACACAGAGAAGTGAAGCTCTGGTCATGTGGTCATGTTGTTGTTCAGTTCTGATAACGAGAAAACAAGAACGAACTATATTATATTGCGTGGACTCTCTGGACTTCTGTAGAAACGTCCATTGAGAAGACATGGCAGATGCCCTTATATACAGTGGAACCCGGTTATCTCGCCCTCGGTTTCCTCGACAACCCTATTAAGTCGACGTTTTTGAAGTGGAACTGCCAAATTCTCGCTTTTTCTAAGCATTTTTTATCGGTTATGTCGACTTTTTTTATGTCGCCGAACCCTAATATCTCGAGCACAAGGGGGAAAAATTTGCCATTTAACGTCGGTTATCTCGGTGCAGCCGCAGAAGAACTCGCGGAAGTGGCGGAAAAATCAAACCTTACAGCTGCTACAGGTGTTGTGTTGTATACTGGTGAATCTCTGCTGTTAGTTAGTGCTAGTGTTAGTAGTGTTAGCAGGGGCGCGGCGCGGCTTTGGGAAGAAAAGCGCAGGCGTTGAGAGAGTGCCGGTGGGAAGACACGTACCGGAATACGCATGCGCGATAACAACGACCGCCGTGAACCAACATATACCAACAATAACGGACAGTGAGAGTGTGGAAGTTTAAATAGGAGCTGGTGATGATAAACGAGCACCATATGTGCGCGATTGAAGCGGAGCTTCAGAACAAGCGGCCGAGAAAACACCTGACACGCTGAAGGGGGCTGAAGGGGGCGTGGCAGGTGGATTCCTGACAGATAAACATGTACTGTATGTGTTTTTATAGCATGCCTTCATCAAACAAATTGCAGCAACGCTGTTGTGTAAAAAACCCCTTCAAAAACACGTGCATGCACATTCTCATTTATTAACGCACATCATGTACATAAAGAAATTTCAAGCACGTTAATATACTGCCGCCATTTAGATTTTCGTTTATCTCGATCATCGGTTTCCTCGATGCTTTTTGGCGACCCCCTAGGACATCGACATAACCGGGTTCCACTGTAATATAGAGCGACTGACAGTTATCTCACTTATACGGCTGAACAATCGAAGGTTCTTAAGGGCCTCACTCAAGGGCCCAGCAGTGGCAGCTGACCTTCTTGACCTTCCGATCAGAAGTGCCTCAGGAGGTAATGGATCGACATTCAGTGGTTCCATTTTGAGTCTGGTTCCTCTCAATGTTTCTCTGGGATTTTTTCCTTCACCACAGTCGCCACTGATTCACTCATGAAGGACAAACAGAATTATAAGGAACAAACGTATACGTTATTTATTGTTCATTATTGTACAACCTGTAGATATCATGTCCTGTTGATTCATTTTTTAACATATTTCATTAATATATTGTTTAGTCAGTACCATTTTGTGGAAGTATTCGAGGTGGGATGAGACCTGGGAAGAAGCTCACCATCATGGGCATCATGGATCCCGAGCCAGACAGGTGAGAAGACGCACGAGAACACGTATACGCTCACGTACGTGTATTTTAGTGATAAGTGAATAATTGTGTGTGATCAGTTTCGACATCAGTCTGACGTGCGGTTGTGACGATGTGGCGCTGGAGGTCAGCGCGAGGTTCGAGGATCGCCAGCTACTGAGGAACGCGCACGTCTCCGGCTCATGGGGGGAGGAGGAGACCGCCATCCCCTTCTTCCCGTTCCTTGCCGGACAGCCATTCAAGGTACGTGAATCGTCATCAGCTTTTCAGCCATAATCATAATCATGCAATATAGTATATTGTAAAAATTATCAGTTTTTCTGGAGCTGCATGCAAGGGGCGTGTCCTTACATTCTAAACAGAATTGAGCCACACCAAAGAGGTGTGGCCTAATATTCAATACAGAATTGAGCCACGCCAAAGGGGCGTGATCTAATATTCTAAACAAAATTTAGCCACACCAAAGGGGAGCGGCCTAATGGTTTAAACAGGATTGAGCCACACAGAAGGGGCGTGGCCTAATATTCTAAACAGAATTGAGTCACACAGAAGGGGCATGACCTAATATTCCAGACAGAATTAAGCCCCACCCAGTGGGTGTGGCCCAATAATTCCAAACAGGATTGAGCCACAACCAAAAGGGGCGTGGCCTAATGTTCTAAACTGTCACCCTCGCACTTTGTTGTTCACTCAGATTTAATGAAGACCACGTTTGATTTGAACAGAGGGGCGGAGCTGACACACTCGATTTAGTCGAGGCAAGCCCCACCCCCCTCCCCACACCGATTGTAATTGTTAGACCTTGACATGTTTTTATTTGTTGTTGTTTTTTGCGTTACTGTTCTCCAGCTGGAGATTCACTGTGAGCACCAGAGCTTCCGTGTGTTTGTTGACGGTCAGCCGCTGTTCGATTTCTACCACCGCCTGCGCTCGCTGATATCCATCGACACCATTCAGATCAACGGCAACCTGAGCATCACCAAACTCAACTGAGCAGGATACCATCTGCATTCCAGGACCAACACCGACATGGACCTCTTCCTTTACACCACAAAAACTTACAGCTCTGGAATTGTAACCGTGTTCTGCGTTTGAGCTTTCCAAGCTGCAGCTGATTATAGGAATTGCTCACACACACACACACACACACACACACACACACACACACCGCCATGGTATCTGCAGCTATTTTCTGTTTGTTTTTTGTTTTGAATGAAGATGTAATCCTTAGCGCTCTCCAGAGAGAACAGGACGTAGATGTTTCGTCTTGGTGAAGATGTTTAACGCCCACGCCGCGACGACACACCACAAAGCTCCTCTGTAAAGATCTCCACCACCAGCAGGAAGCATAGTTCATGTGTATATGCATTATTTCTGGCCCAGAAATGTGTCATGCGATGAAGAAACCATATACATGGTTTAAAAAATGTTAATACATTTAAATATTAATATTTATAAAGTGCCTTTTTAATTTTTTTATAAATGATACTGATCCAGAACCATGTTACAAACCGCTCCTTTAAAAGAGTTCATTATGTCCAACAATGTTTATTTAAGGAAGTTCACTGTACAGCCAAAAGTTTGTGGACACCCAAGCATAAGATTACTACATTCTCCAGATAACTTTAGATGTTCCACTAGATTTTGTGGAGATGGAAAGCAGATCTTCATGGAGCCGGCTTCGTGCACAGGGGTATCGTGATGCTGGAGCGGGTTTGGGTCTTCAAGCTCAATTCGGTGTAAAAGTCGTTCCGTGGACTTTAGAAGTTTTTTCTTCACGTTTGTCTCAGAGCCGACGAGAGCCGGCGGTTTATCATCACAGACGAGGAAAAGTCGCACACGACCGCTTTAACAACGTCGAAAACGTCATGCAACTGGAATTGAATACGTCTGTAAAAAAAACACAAAAATAAACATGCAGGTTTTCTGATGATACGAGTCGATACTCAGGAACGCAGCAGATGTTTGTGTAAATGTGTGGAAATATTATATAATATACAAAGTATTTTTCGTTTTTGTTTTTCCAGACATTCCAATGACCGAATAATGAAGTGTATATGAGGAAGATATTAATACCAATGAAGGCACTTTCTTGTAAAACATTGTGTGTGTGGTTTTTTTTGGCCTGTTGCAATGTTTGTTTGTTTCCTGATCTCTAATCAATTAAAGCCTTCTAATCAGCGCTTATTAGTCTTTGTCATATTTATCAGCGTTAACGGTCACGAGCTGCTTCGACTCACAGGACACGCACACAGATAATGCAGCGATAAAGAATGAATACGTTTGTTCTTTATGAGAGTACGTTTTTCCCTGTGGGGAAGGAAAAACTCCCCATAAGGAAGAAACCTTGAGAGGAACCAGACTCAAGAGAGAACCTCATCCTCATCTGGGTGCCACCGAATGTAGCTTTATTACAGATAAACGATGTTGAGGTGCAGTGATGGTGATCACATGCAGACTGTAGTCCTGAGTCAGTGTAGCAGACTGTTGACATTAACTACATCCAAATACAGTCCTTTCTCTGTAATTTCATGGATCTCCAGGCCGTTGATGTAAAGCCGTCCCCATCTGCAGAGTCACCTCCAATCGAAAGAGAACACCATCCAGAGGCAGGCCTGGACGTAGTGGGCAGATCTGAGAAGAGGAGAGGGGCAGGAACTGATCACTGGTACCTCAGGAGCATGTTTAACTCGACCGAGAGAGAGAAGAAGAGTGAATGGAGAGAGAGAGATGGATTATTAAGTCTCCTTATTGTCTTATGAAAGTTATGGACACTGTGCAGTTGGAGACTTCAGCAAGACTCGCTATGGCAGCATAACTAACACTGAGAGCCAGAAGGTAACACAGACATGACGGCTCTCTGAGATAAGAGACAACCCAACACACCACCATCAACAAACCTGAGTGAACATGTGAGAGTAAGGAGACGACAGCATACAAATATACCAGTTCACCAAACAATTTATATCCATGACCCCTCCAGATCTGCTCCTTTACCTCAGAAAGACTCGACTAAATAAATATATTTTCAACCTTGACTTGAACACTGAGACTGTGTCTGAGTCCCGAACACTGATTGGAAGGTTGTTCCATAACTGTGGGGTTTATAAGAGAAACATCTGCCCCCTGCTGGAGTCTTCATTATTTGAGGTACCAACAAATAGCCTGCACCTTTTGATCTAAGTAGGCGTGGAGGATCATCCTGGTACAGAAGTTCACTCAGATACTGCGGCGTGAGAGCGTTAAGTGCTTTATACGTCAGTAGTAGTATTTTATAATTAGTGTGAGATGTAATTAGGAGCAGTGTAGATGATTAAAACAGGGCTGATGTGCTCATATGTTCTAGATCTAGTGAGGACCTTTGTTGCTTCCTGAGCTTTACTGTAATACCTCTCAAAAGAGTTTTAGGTTGATGGTATTCTTTTGTAAATCGCTCTGGATAAAAGCTTCAGCTTGATACAAAGACGGCGATTGTGAGAAAGTTTGTATTTAAAAAAAATAATAAACTGGAGAAACCAGAACTTCCATAGAACTGCTTGGCTTCATTACCATTCATAAAGTCTTCTTTCTGGCATCACAACCCTGAGACGTTTTTATTATTTTATTATTTGATGTTCTTATCTGTCATAGCTACATTTGATAAAGATTTGCCCCTGACACGATATTTCTATTTTCTTTCCCCCAACATCTACTCCAGCCCCCAACATCTACTCCAGCCCATGGAGCCTTTGGTACATTGTCTTTCCCTATTCTGGATTTCCTGTCCATGTCTGGTATCTCGTTCCACTTCCTATTTCTACGTCAATCGTCTTATCTTGCTGCCCTTGACTGCTTCCTCCTGCCTTTCTGAAGCAACCCGTATGTATACACCAAACTGCCCCTGAATACAATCCAAACACAGCACAGCACAGGAAGAGTGAAACCAAACACTCCTTTACTATTAATAAAGGTTTGTGCTCCGTTCTGAAGATCCTATTTCACATTGAGTCTCCATTTGCTCTTATAATAAGATCCACTCTTCCAGATGTTCCACAAGATCTTCTGTAAAATTCATTCAGACACAAGGGTGTTAGTAAAGTCAGGTATGGATGGAGGTGAGGTGAGGTGAGGAGGCCTGGGGTGCAGTCAGCATGAAAAAAGGTGTTCAATAAGATTGGAGGTTTCATACCTCACATATACTTCCATGCTTTCTCTTTTGAAAGATTTAAAGATCTCATTTTCACGATGTAATGATCTCATTCCCAAAACTTAATGATCTTACTTTCAAACATTATCTCATCTTTGTCCAGGAATGATCTCATTTCCAGACCTTAATGATCTTACTTAGAAGCATGATCGTATTATCTCATCTTTGTCCAGGAATTATCTCATTCCTGTGCCTTGATGGTCGCATTCCTTGTGCATCATTCCACTTTTCCTGCATTAATCATCTAATTTCAGTGTGTTACTGGGCTCATTTCTGGACCTTGCTGCATGTGTGCCCATGCTTTTAACTGTCTCATTTCCTTGTATGAAGTATCTCATTCTCATTCCTCATTGATTTCATTCCCATGTCTTACTGGTATTATTTGTATTTATGGCATTATCTCATAATTCGTGCCTTAGTGAGTTGATTCTTATCCATAATCTTTCTTTTTTTTCACCCAAGAACCATCTCATTTCCCTACCTTAATGATCTCATGCTTGTGCATAATCTATCTCATTTTTGTCCAGGAATCATCTCATTTCCACTCCTTAACAATCTCATTCTCATTTATAATCCATCCTTTTTTATCCTATACGATTTTCTACCTCATTTTCATCCAGGAACCATCTCATTCCTTCATGATCTCATGTATGTCCTATAACATTATCTCTTATTTTTGCTAAGAAAAGATCTCATACCTTAATGATCTCATTCTCAGGAACAATACATCACATTTTTATCCTTTAAGGTTATCAATCTCATTTTCTTTGAAGAACCATCTCATCCTCATACCTTTAATAATCTCATGCTTGTGCAAAATCATTTCTTTGTCCAGGATCCACCTCATTTCCAAACATTAATGGTTTTGTATTCATCCTATATGATTTTCTATCTTATTTTTTGTCCAGGAACCATCTCATTCTTATTCTCATGCATAATCCATCCTATTTTTGTCTAATATCGGATCATCCGTTTCATTTTCATCCATCTCATCCTCATTCTATAAGGATCTCATTCTCGTGCATGATCTCATTTTTGCCCTATAAGGATATCTTCCTCATTTTTTTATTCAGAAAACATCTAATCCAGATTCTAATGCTTCATCTCGTTTTCCTGATCTCATCTTCTCATTCTTGTACCACCATGATCTCATTCCCATCATTATCTTATAACACACACACACACACACACACAAACACACACAAACACACACAAACACACACACACCTACCTGCATGTATTCCTACATGTCTATGACAGTGTAAACACCCCCTCCTCCTCCCGACGCTCTTACCTGTTCTCAGTGCGCATGCGCAGGGAGACGTGCGCCTCAGCAAACACTTCCTGGTGCGCGGCGCAGGCAGTAAAACCCGAAACTGGAGCTTTTTATTCGGACACAACAAGTGTGTCCTGATATCAGACGTGGACACATGGACACTCCATTTACTGTTCCCTAAATGTCCGACATGTTTCACCGAATGTAGAAGTTGTTCTCATCCAGAGGCAGAGAAGAAGAAGCAGAAGAAGACAGGGACGCGCTAGCTTAGCCTAGCTAGCCTTAGCCGGCTGTGTCTCAATCCTCTTTTAAACACTTTTACTTTCAATTCAAGGACAAGAAGCGACTGAAGAAGATCCTGAACCATGCGAGAGTGCTGTCGAGCTTCATAAGGTAGGTTCATGTCTGATTTGCTCAGGAGGAGAAGGAGAAGGGGGTTCCTGGTGAGCTAGCATTAACATCAACAACAACATCATCATCATCAGTGTTAGCATGTGTAACCAACGAGCAGATCCAGGGAGGTTCGGATTTCCTGGTTTGTCATGTTAAGGACACGTTTCAGACCAGGAACAACCTCAAGGTTTCCTGTCTGTCCTCCGCCATATGTTACTATGAAGCCCAATGCTAATCCTGTTCCTCAGGGCTGGGCCCTTGAGCAAACATGGGCAGGTTCTCCAACCCCCACCACATAAGCCAAGTCTTCAGCACTGACCTCACCGAGGAGGTGTCTAGGAGGTACCACGAGACCTGGATATTGTGTAGAAACCCGAGTTCTGGATCCTGATTGGTCAGAAAGTGTTTATTCCTGTTAGAACAACGGTTTTAAAAGCAGCTGCAGATGCGTTTCTATGGCAACAAATGCTTGTAATTGTTGTTTTTTCCTTCTGTCAAAGTAAAGACGTGTTTCGAAAGAAGGGGTCTCCAATTTCAGTGGATTTGTAGCAGTCTGAGGACATGTCCAGAATACCCATTCTGTAAAGATCTGGAAACATTATGTGGACATTTGAGCTCCTTGAACGTCCCATTCCACGTTGAGTCCCTGTTTGCTCTTATAATAAGCTCCATTCTTCTGGGAAGATGTTCCGATAGATTTTGTGGAGATTTGTGTGAAACTTCATTCAGCCACAAGGGTTTTAGTAAAAGTCAGGTACTGGTGGAGGTGAGGAGTAGCGATGAATCATTTGAACGATTCGTTCATTTTTGAATGTGACTCAGAAGAATGAGTCGTTTTTAAAGAGTGACTTGTTCATTTTCTACTGGACGAGATGATGAGCACGAGTGAAGTATCGCAATTTGAGAAATTTTCCCATTGTGGGACGAATAAAAAGGTATATCTTAAAATCTCTGTAGGTGACGCACAAGAAACGGAATTGAGTCGTTTACCACTCGACTCTTCTCAGTCCGAGTCGTTCGTTCTTTTATCAAGTGACTCCCATATACGCTATGGTGTATACATATATAAATTATTGAAACTATACTCAAAGTATGTGTATGTGTTGGGGATCTGATGACTCAAAACAAGTTTAAGAACCAATCCACTAAAACGATCTGATCTTTTCAGCACTAACTTGTGAGGAGGCCTGGGGTTCATCCCAGTAGTGTCAAAGTGCTGGAGATCTTCCAACTCATGTAAAGCATATCTTCACAGAGCTGGAACTAGTTTGTGTCTTCTAGTTCAAATGAAGGGAAAAGATTTTGTGGTTGCAGTTTGGGGGTAGAACAGTCCGGTGTCCAAATACTTTTGCCACACCACGTCTGTATAAATCTGTCCAAAGTGCTGAAAAATTTAATCAGAACCGAGCGCACTGAGGGGAAAAAAAGCACACAATGTGTCCTTAAAGCTGTAACTGGTGGTGTAAACCCTCACCCACACTTCACAGCTCAAGGTCACCAGGTCGATGTGGCTGCTGGATAAATATGTACCTTTAGCGGTTTCTGTTTTAAACGCAGGCCGTTACAATCCGGAGTGCCGTCTTGTATTTGTGTTTCTTCAGACTTTAGCTTGAACTCATCACGTCGTTATCGTCGATCCTAAAGGGGGGGGTCCATCTGTCTGCTCTCCCATGAAAGGTCCTGGTGATTTAATTTGAGCTCGAGAACAAGGCGGGGAGTTGATAAATAGGCTCAGGAGCGCTGTAGATCATCATGCCGGTGTCAGCAGGACTTTGTCAGAAAAGGGGAAATGGGAATGTAATTGAATGAGTGAACTGAGAGAAACCGAGCTATTAAGCCTTTTTTAATTGGTGTCTCTGAACACAATGAAAACTAGACAAAGCTCCAGAACTAGAACTAGCCGTACCAATACTCTTTTGGGTTCTGCACCACCAGAGAGCGTTCACCTCCTAAGTGAACGTTCTACCCAGATATTTTTCGTTTCTTGTGCGTTTTCCTTTACACAGAGTAGAAAGTGTTAAAATGGCAAGTTTTTCTGCAATCATTAACCAGTGCGTCCTTTCCCAGGTGTGAAGTCTCGGCTTGCCTGCTCATCGTGGAGACCCCATGGAGCCGGACGTGATCCACATGTACTCGTCCTCCCCTCCGCCCTTGGAGGACGGCGCCGATGAGGACGAAGAGGAGTTTAGCGACTTCACCGGCGTCCCCAACAGCGTCAGTTTCACCGAGTTCGAGACGCCCACCACGTTCAACCAGCTGCAGGCGCTAAACGCCACATCGCCGCCCGAGTTTATCGCTAACGGCCGGGTGGTCGGACTTAACAGGTCGAACGGCAGCCAAGGGGATGCTCCGACTTGTAGGACTGTTAGTGTGGAGGAGCTGAAAAGGGTTACGGAGCATCCTCATGGGGCTTACACAAACTTTTCAGGCCTTCCTGTAAACGCTTGGACCGATAGCGATGCCGTGGACTGCAACGGAGGGGGCAACGAACCTCTCACAAATGGCTTTGCAAATTTAGGCACGGAGGAAATTCCTCCATCACGCCATATATACAGGGAAACGGGTCCCTCGGTGGGTTGCCATCCAGATGCAATCCTTGGTGACAATGAGGATTTTGCTGATTTTGCTGCTTTTTCAAACGCTGACATTCCCAGCCACATAGAAGGTGGTGTGAACTGGAAAAACTCGAATCATGACACGAGACTTGCACAGGACAACCAACCACAAAGTGAGGAAAATCATGGAGCTAGCATAGCTGGCCAAGCGGTGGACAATGACATCAAGGACGATTGTGTAACAGGGTTTGCTTCCACGGCTTCGGATCGCCTTAGCAATGGAGACTGGGGTTTCCATGGACAAAAGGATCAGGACACTGATCACGCACATCAGGACTCAAGCGCTGCTGAGTCCGTTAGCACAGAGCAATCAATATCGCAGAACGGAGTGGTGACGGATGGGTTGGAGGTTAAAGGGAACACAGATAACAGGGTGTCCCCCATCTTCATGGATGAGCGAGTCAGTGGCAGCGAGCCAACGGAAGAGAAAGGGTCTGGAAACGATGCAGAAACCGAGACCGAAACAGAAACCTCTTTCGGTAGACCTCTTTCCACGGAGGCGCTCGAGGAATTCGGGGATTTCAGTACGACGGGTTCGGTTCCCTCGCCTCCACTACAGGAGGAGACCGCCACTCCTGCTGATCATAGCCAGCTGGCTGAAGATGACGACGAGGATTTTGGTGATTTTGGTGATTTCGGGGATGCCAGCTCCTTTGGAGGTGCTGGCTTTGCCGAGTTTGATCAGCAGGGGGCAGTGCAACATTCCACACTTTCAGAATCGCCCACACCTTCGCTGTCTGTCGAGCTTGGCGACTTCGGTGCACATGGACAACCCGGCAAGTCAGCACAAGAAGGCGAAGAGGCGTCGGAAAACGCAGAGTTTCCGGGTAGCGACAGTTTTGCTGACTTTACTTCGGCACCTATCGAAGGCGGTGTTGATGATAACAGTAGGGTGTGGCAGGCGTTCAGCAAGTCGAACGAGGATGCTGGGGAATCATGGGCAGCTTTCGGACAGGACCAGGGCTCGACCTTTTCGGAGAAGAGCAAAGACGACTGGCACGAAATCCCACCCGTTTCAGCGCCCCCTCCTGGCAACGGAGAAGAGTTCAGGAAAGACAACAGCATAGTATGTTTTGATGAATTGATTTAATCATTTACATTTTACAGTCTGTCCACAGTAACATAGGAACAGAACTAGGCTTAAGTCCTACAGGATACCAGGCTGTGTTTCATTTTCAGGAATGTGGCCAGTCAGGCTTGTTCACCTGGTCTTCTCCACAGCGCTCAGATCAAGTGGAAACAAAATCTTGCAAGCATTTTTTAAAACCATACACAAACTCATTTGGCACCACCTATTTGTTTGATTTGGGTTACATACACTATATTGCCAAAAGTTTGCGGACACCTTATCATAAGTATGCTATAAGCTTTTTGAGCATCGGATTCCACATTTAGTCCCAAATTGCTCTTCTGGAAAGATGTTCCGCTAGATTTTGGAGTGTGCTCCAAAATTGATGTAGGTGAGGAGACCTGGGGTGTGTTCCTCAAATCATCCCAAAGGTGTTCAGTAGGGATGAGATCAGAGCTCTATAGCAGGCCACTCAAGATCTTCCTCTTCAGACCATGTAAACCAGATCTTAATGAAGCTCACTTTGTGCACAGGGGCATCACCATGCTGGAACAGATAGTCCATATAGTGTAGGTTTGTTTTGATGGGTATGATTTGAGTTATATAGGTTTTTGTTTGCTACCTCATAAACCATATTTGGGTCTTTGACTTGACTAATAAACTTTCAGATTTTTGGTCTCTCAGATTCTCTCTCTCTCTTGTCTACATCCTCATTTTACCTGCAGGTTTCTCTGGTCAGTCGGTTGGAAAAGCTTTTCCTGGCCAGTTTCCTTGAGATCTCATTGTCTCACGTCGAGGGGGACGTGCCCTCTCTTAAATCCTTTCTAGAACCGTGTGATGGATCAAGCAAAGAGGAGAAAGAGCCTGTACCAGTCAGTGGGTAAGAGCACCACCCACACACCATATTGCTTCCTCCTGTACAGGACATGGTGTGTGTCACTGCTTCCTGAAGGTGTGAGGACTCTGAGGTTTCCTCTTTGAGCTTGGATGTGGGTCAGAACATTGGATTGTTGTTTGAATGCTGAACCACATCAACAGATATGCAATTTTGAGATAAGAACATCAGTACAGGTTGTACCATCTCAAAGCCTAATGATATTAATATCTCTTTCTGTTTGATGTAGGGGATTGCAGGGCATCTGGCAGCAGCTGCAAGACATCCACAATGCGTTTGGTCTGAGGTATCAGTGGGGCGGCTCACACAGTAACAAAGCTCTGCTCTGCTCACTGGGCATCGACACGCGGAACATAGTGAGTGTGTTTCGTACGCAACACCCGAGTGTCACTGTGGAGTTCAGACTATTGACTGATGTCACTCGTCCCACTAAGGCGGGTTTTATGGAAACTTTTAGCAAACCAAAGCTAGTTTTGTGAGTAAACCTTGAGTGAACCCTTCTTTAATGAGAGAACTTGACGAGCAGACATGGTCTTGACGAGCGAGCATAACACGGACTCGACTTGTGTACACGGACTCGACTTGTGTACACGGACTCGACTTGTGTACACGGACTCGACTTGTGTACGCGGACTCGACTTGTGAACGCGCGATTGGACTTGTGAACGCGCGATTGGACTTGTGAAGGCAGACTCGACTTGTGAACGCGCGATTGGACTTGTGAACGCGCGATTGGACTTGTGAACGCGCGATTGGACTTGTGAAGGCAGACTCGACTTCTGTACGCAGATTCGACTTGTGAACGCGCGATTGGACTTGTGAATGCGGACTTCACAGGCGAAAGCAGTGTGAAGGACAGTTTTTATGTCTCAAATTGTTGAATGTTTAATTAAACCCTCTCTCTCTCTCTCTCTCTCTCTCTCTCTCTCTCTCTCTCTCTCTCTCTCTCTCTCTCAGTTGTTCACAGGTCAGAAGAAGCAGCCGGTTATCGTGCCCATGTATGCAGCCAGTCTGGTGAGAACCTGCTTCCTTACCTCCTTCTGCTGCTTTCTTATATATTATCCATTCATTCTCTTCTTCCTTCTCTGTTTAGGGAATGCTGGAACCCACTAAAGAGCCTGTGAAGCCCGTGTCTGCTGCTGAGATGATCGCCTCCATAGCGCAGTCTCCGTCTGTTGCCCCGGAGATGAGCGCCTGCCCCACCGACGCTGCTCAGGTGTGTGCATTACAGAACCCCTAGCCTTGGTTTAGTCACTGCTGATTTTACTTCCATCCAGAGTGTATGAGGGAGTGACGCATTCACGTTGTACCTTTTCTCCTATTTTTCCACCCCGCCCTGAAGGAGTCCCTCCCACCGGTGCAGTTCGACTGGAGCAGCAGTGGCCTTACAAACCCTTTGGATGGTAGGTTCAAGGAGTCTTCATATGTTGTTCTAGTGAATACATGTACAGCTTTTCCTCTTCTAACCTTCTAACACAGCAGGCATTAACCAACCTTTAAAGTCACCCAAAACTTATAAACCGTACGGGCTGAAGTCTGTGGACACCCGAGCATTAGGTTGGTGCTCCCATTCCACGTTTTAATCTCATTCGCTGTATTAATAGGCTCTACTCTTCTGGAAGATGTTCCACTAGAGTTTGTGGGGATTTGTCTAAGATTTCATTCAGCCACATTGGTGTTAGTGGAGGTGAGGTGAGGAGGTCAAACCAGGAGATCTTCCAACCCATGAAGAGCTTATATTAGAGCTGGCTTTGTGCACAGGTGGAACAGGTTTGGGTCTTCTAGTTCAAGTGAAGAGACAATTGTGTGCCTCCAATGTGGTGGGAACGGTTTGGAGATATGAGTGGGAAAGGCAGGTGTCTGCATACTTTTGGCCACACGTGTACATCCAAGATGGCGGTAAAATCGTGACAGTAAATGAGCTGTTGTGATGCCATAAAATGTAACAGCCAATCGTGCATTAGTATGGAAAGTGGAGCCCGTGGATGAGAGGGCGTGGTTTAATGGAGTTGGAGGTGTGGCTTTCATTTATTTAAAAAGTTTTGGGTGACTTTAAAAAAAATCTCTGACGTTTGTCGTTAACTTTAAGACTGTCGTTTATTTTTCTAATTGTACTAACAACATGCACGTTCTTCTTCTTCTGGTGTCTGTCTTTCTTACTCCGCTGCTCTCTTTTTTGTGTCTTCCTCTTCCTGTTTCTTCTCTCTTTCTTCCTTTTTTTTTTTTTGCACTCTTTCGTTCCCTGAAGCGAGTGGAGGTTCGTCTCTGTTAAATCTGGACTTTTTCGGCCCGGTGGACGAGTCGCCCTCCAGTGCCACCACTTCCATACCAGGTCAGCTCGAGGTCAAGGGTCACACTGTGTGGACAGGGTGGCCTTTGACGTGTATCTCCGCCTCCACCTTTTGTTTCTTTATCCTTGTTTTTTTTTTTGTTTGTTTGTTTTGTTTTATACCTTCATCTTATATGTTATATGTACAAGATGCCTGTGTGTGCTTACATGTACTTTGTGTGTGTGTGTGTGTGTAGGCGTGGACCCGGAGCTGTACGAGCTGACCCAGGCGAAGCTGGACGTGAGCGGGGGAAGCAGCCGCGTGGTGGACGCCTTCACTCGCCTCATGTCCACCATGGAGAAGACCAACACTTCCACGAGGTCTCTCACACACACACCTGTAGTAACACTACTTAGACAATAGGGGGCAGCACACACCGTTTCTAATGCACACTTTGGTGCACTCCGGTCGTATCTCTGTTACAAAGCACCGACACTGGAGACTCCTTCTTTATGACATCAAAGGGTCTCCTGTTGCTATAGAAACGATACGTAGTAATAATAAAAACCTGTCATATGCTGCTACAGAATATTACTCAACATTAATTATTAATGAGATGAGGAGGATTATGGGATTGACGTGTGTGCGTGTGTGTGTGCGTGTGTGTGTGTGTGTGTGTGTGTGTGTGTGTGTGTGTGTGTGTGTGTGTGTGTGTGTGTGTGTGCGCGCAGGCGGGTGCAGACGCAGAAGGAGGAGAATCTGAGCGAAGAGGCTCGGCGTGTCATCTCCACACTGCCTGATCTGTCCTTCATGCAGGCCAAAGTGCTGATGTTCCCCTCCACACTCACTCCTCTTCCTCCATCCTCCCGTGCCTCTACATCTCCCTCTCCTGTCCCGGACTGATCGCTCCGTCTTTCTCTCTTTTTTTTCTCCACCTCTCTAACCTCACACTGTCTGTTGTTTTCAGTTCACTTTCTCTCCGCTTGTTGGAGTCACTTTAAGTTTTGTTATTTGAGAGTGTAAAAGACGAGTGAAGACTAGACGCTGACTGTTCAGTCTCTAGAGGTGAGGACCCGTCTTCATTAGGGATGCACCCATCCCATGAATTCGGTCAGTTACCAGCCTGATCATGTGACATCAGCACTATAGGTCACCGTTTTGGGCTTAGTTTTGTGGCTGCACATCAGTTTCTACCACCGGGGTCTCTTTTTAAACCTAGCCCCGCCCCCTCGGTGCTTCACTCAGCTCTCTTAACTGATCTCTCTGCCCCAGTCTGCTCCGATATCTGCCCCAACTGTAGTTACAATCTGGAGCTGACCAGCCGTCTCCACCTTACTCTACACCCTCTGAAGGTGGGGGCATCAGCTCTGATGTTTGAAGCTTTTGAATTTGCCCTGTCCCTATGAACACAATGAAACCTCACTTTCTAAGCTATTTGGAGCACTCAGTTTGGCCCCGCCCCCTAAGCTATATGAAACCCCACTTAACCATGTCCACAAGATGTTTGAAATTCCACTTGGCCCCACCCCCTATGGAAGTTCCTCCTGGTCCTGCTTTTCATGTTTTAAAGCTCTCTACTTGGCTCCACCCCCCCAAGTGCACCAAAGCTCTCACTAAGCTCTTCACTTGTACTACACACACTCTACACTTACACACTCTGAAGCCCCCCACCCCCTTTTTGCGATATCGGATCGGTGCATCCCTAATCCCCTGATGGTCCTAGCTGTGTTTAGAGGATCTGTGCAAGTGTGTATATAATCAGGGATAAGATTTTCTTTTACATGGGTTATGTTCATGGGTCAGTATGAATCCCTGTGTGTGTGTGTGTGTGTGTGTGTGTGTGTGTGTGTGTGTGTGTGTGTGTGTGTGTGTGTGTGTGTGTTAAATATTGCTTTGCTGAGGAAACACTGGTTAAAATTCAGAATAGTGGGGAATATATATAATACATGCATACAGTATCTCACAAAAGTAAGTGCACCCCTCACATTTCAGCAACCATTTTAGTATCTTCTCAAGGGACAATATTAAAGACATTAAACTGGAATATATTTTAGAGTATCAGTGTGCAGTTTGTAGAACAGTACAGATTTACTGTCCTCTAAAAATAACTCTACAGTTATTACTGTCTAAATAACTGCCACCAGAAGTAAGTACACCCTCAGTGAACATGTCAAAACTGTGTTCAAAGTGTTAATATTGTGTGTGAGCACCATCGTTATGTGTAGCACTGCTTTAGTCCTCCTGGTATTGAATTCACCAGAGATGCACAGGTTGTTGTTGGGATCCTCTTCCACCCCTTCATAATTAACAATTCTTCACATTCCTCTTGAGGATCCCCCACAGGTGCCCAATAGGGTTTAGGTCTGGTCATACTTGACCAATCCATCACTTTCACCTTCAGCTTCCTCAGCAAGGGCAGTTCTCATCTTGGTGGTGTGTTTGGGGTCGTTATTATGCTGGAAAACTGCAGTTTCTGAAGGAAGAGCATCTTGTTCTGCTTTAGACTGTTACAGTACATGTTGAAATCCGTATTTTTCCTCGATAAACCAGCCCATGATGCTGCCACCACCATGCTTCACTGTAGGCAAGACACAATTTTTTTGGTCCTTTTCACCAGGGTTTATCTTAGTCTCATCAGACCACATGACATGATTCCAGTAATTTATGCTCTTGGGCAGGTCGTCTTTAGCAAACGGGTTTCTTGTAAGCATCTTCAGACGAGGCTCCTTCTGGGACGACGGCCTGCAAATCGACGTTGCAGTGTGTGGCGTACGGTCTGAGCACTGACACGTGGACCTTCTGCAACCTTTAAAGCAATGTTGCAGTACTCACGTGACTCTTTTAAAGCGGCTTCTGCACCTGACACACAGCACGGGGACCTTGCCTTCTTTTGATGAATCCTTGTGAGGTCTTTTCCCAGTGGAACCCGTCTCAGAAATCCTCTGTATGACCTTGACCACTGTACTGTAACTCAGTTTCAGGGTGATACTAATCTTCTTACAGCCTCTGCATCTTTTTTCCCCCCTCAAATCCTCAGAGACTCTTTACCATGAGGTGCATGTTGAACATCCAGTGGTCAGTTTGAGGGAATTGGACTCAAAGCACCCAAATTGTAACTGCTTTAATACAAGATACACACATTTTTCTGGTTGTGTGATTAATAGGACATGTGACTTTACATGTTTACACCATGTACAGCTGTTCTCATTGAGGGTGTACTCACTTTTGTTGGCAGTTATTTAGACAGTAAAGGCTGAATGTTGTTATTTTTTAGAGGACAGTAAATATATTCGTTTCATTTCTATAGTGTCGTCCCTTTAGAAGATACTGAAATGGGTGTTAAAATGTGAGGGGGTGCACTCACTTTTGTGAGATAGTTTGTGTGTGTGTTGTGTATACACACACACACACACACACACACATACTTGAAACCATACTGCCTGCAAAGATCTGCTGTTTTTTTTTTTTTTTTTTTTTAAGCCTCTGGTTTTAATCGTTTTAGTTCCTATAATTATACTGATAGTTTAGTACGGAGGAGTGTTAGATTAGTTTTTATTGGGGGGGGGGGGGTGTTCTGGGGGTATGACTTGAGTTGTACACTGTAAACGGCGCTTTATTCTCCTAGCAGATGAATAGAAGAGCGGCGACGCGGCTACGATCTGCTGCTGCTTTTTAATGATTGATTATTATTATTATTATTGCTGTTGTTTTAAACTCTTAAAGGTGAAACCACTGTACCGTGACCCAATGTGATGAAGGAACTTGAAGTACTTTAGCCAATAAGGGACCAATAATATACATTTCTTTTCTTCTTCTTCTTCTTCCTTTCCTTCATTTCACAGTCTTAGACGCACTCGTTTGGCTGTGCATCCTGGGAAAATGTCCCGCAAATCACTAGCTGTTTTCCTGTCTTTCTGTTCCCTCTTGTTTTTCTGTCCTCCCTGCCCTCTTTTTGCTGCGTGCTGTCTGTCTGTCTCTCTGTCTGTCTGTCTGTTTTTCGGTGAGGAATTTTTGCACATTGTAAAGCCGTAACGGAAGTACCACTATAACTACTTAAACCACGTAGGCGACTGTGTACAGTAAGACTGTGGGAAATGTACAAAAAAAAAAAATTGTTCCAGATTGTTACGGGGAAATTCCTATGGAAAAAAAAAAACAATCGTCCTAATGATCCTGTGTGTGTGTGTGTGTGTGTGTGTGTGTGTGTGTGTGGGAGAGATAAAAGAGCCCCGCCCCCCCTCCAGGTTGGAACGAGCATGCTCGGGCTCTTTTGGACAAAAAAAAAAACAACAAATCATCTTTAAGTGTGTAAATTTTCTTTTAGTGTACACAAGGAATTAAAAATAATTTAAGAGAAGCCGTGTCTCGCGTTGTTGATTGCGGGCGTGTACCGACTGCTAAAACTATCAGGACACCTGACTTTCAAGGCCACACGTGGTTCTTCTCCTAAACGTTTCCACAACGTCGCCAACACACGATTGCGGACGCTGTAGCTGGACATTTCACGTTCGCTTTGACTTCTCCAGGAGACCCAAACCTGTTCCAGCATGATTCCGGGAAGATCTCCTTTACGTGGGGTTTGGACCATGTGGAAGATCTCCTGCTAGAAACCCTATTGAGATGACAGGAACGCTAGGGGGTGCAAAAGAGGCAAAAACTTCCTGGAAACTTTCCATGGGAACTTCATCTGGGGAATTTTGGAAATATGCCAAATAATTTATGGAAAATTAGAAATTTGGGGATATATATATGGCCATAAACTGACATGTAAACGTGTAATATTCATGTAATTTACGTGAATAATCACTAAGATGGATGTTTTTTGTGTGCAGGATTCAAGAAATTAATTAACCAAATTTATCCTACAGGATTTTTTTTCCCCCAACTACATTTAAGTTCCCTGTTATTGCTAAATCTGCAATTTTGTAACTTCCCAGTTTATTCCCATGAAAAGTTTCCAGTCTTGAAAATTCCTGGACTTTTGAAACCCTAGTGACGGCACCCCAGACCTAATCACCTTCTCACCTACATCAGTACCTGATCTCCACAAAAATCTCGATCTTTCCAGAAGAATGGAGATTATTATAAGAGCAAATGGAGACTCAATGTGGAATGTCCCAAAAAAATAAAAATAAAAGGGCACATAGCAGTCTTATGGTCAGGTGCCCACAAATTTTTGACCGTATCGTGAACGTGACTTGGCGAATGGAGATGTTTGTGAGATGTTACAGTTCAGATAAAGGAAACGAGGCAAGTGTCTAGAAAAAAACACCTTTATTCCAAAAAAATAATTTCAGTAGCAAAATAGTGTACCTTCATCAAGTCTTTATAAAAAAGTGTAAAAGCTGTGAAAGAAAAAAACAAAAAAGCTCATATATTACATCTCTGTACTGTCTGCCGCAGAATAAATACACGCAAACGACACAAATAAATATACAATCGTCTCCATGGCAACAGCCAATAACGCAACACTGCAGTAATGCAATTTACCTTTTCTTTTCTCTCTCTCTCCCTTTTTTTTTTTTTTTTTTTTTTTTTAAGTACACGTTTAATATAAGCTGACTTATAACCCCTGACGTATTCTGAACAATTCTTTTTAAAAGAATTTTAATCGTTGCGTAAATAATTATGGGCATTTAAAAAAACCATTTTTTTGGCCTTACGATCCGACCAGCACCTCCATAATGTGCTCCAGTTCATTCATGTCTGTTTTAAATGGCTGGTTCGTTAAGGTCCTGACAAAGTCGTCCGTCACCATGGACACGACCTTCGACTGTGAGGCCGGCGTGGGACTGAGGCTCAAGGTGCAAGGGTTAAACTCGCACAGGAAGTTGTCGAGGTCCGAGAAGAGGAAATCGTCGAGTGAGAGGTCCGGGAGGAGCGCCGCGGGGGTAACGGGTGAGGGGGTTTGGCTCGAGGTGGGCTGGAGGTGAGATTCAAGGCTCTGTGTTGGTGTCTCGGCGCTTGCGTTGTCAGTTTGCGGAAGCGTCGGCGCGAAGGTGTTTTTAGGACAGAAATCCGGCTTGTCGTCCTGCTCTAGAACCCACGCCGGGGTCAAACTGACCTCCACTACATGATGCTGGGAAAGTCTCTGGCGATCCTCAGGCGCAGGGGTCGGCCGCAGCGCCCCCTGGTGGCCGATCTCGTCCTGGATGAGGCGGAGCGTGTTGGTGATTAGGACGCGGCGGCCCAGAGTGGGAACGTGGCATAGTTTCTGAAGCGACAGCTGAAGGACCGTCTGCCTCTGCCACGAGTACACCGTGGAGGACTCCGCCCATATGGCCGCCATCTTGGGCTGGAGATGGGGTCCGTCCTCATCCTCCGGAACCAGCGCTCTTTTTAGATCCGTCCCCGACATGAGGCAGGTATCTGCAGGAGGGAGGAAGGTTGAGGAGACAAACATTTATAAGGTTAACAATTTGCATCAAGTGGTGGATAATGACACGACACGATTCTTTTGTGGAGCCTTAGAGCTTCTTATTTGTGAACGACCCATTGACTGACGCATCTGACACATCAGAGTCGACTTTAGTGCTTGGATCCCTGAATACTTCTCTGGTTCTACCTCTCAGACATGGACACCCATGAGCAAACCCCCAACACACACCCCCTACCCACTGATTACCCTCCACAAATCCATGGATTGAGGTGTGTGTATGTGTGTGTGGAGTGGTTTTACAGACCCCTTGTTGTTAAAGCCTACATTCTAGAGTGTTTTCTGGAGATGTAAGTATGGGCTGAACCATCCCCCACCCCCCAGCATCTATTCTAGATCACACCAACATGTGTTACCTCAGAAAAGAAGCTAATAAAGACTCAAGGATGTAGGTATTTTTTTTAACGACGTGTTTACCCTCAAAAAACGTGTTATAAACCGACAAACAACCCGTCAATGCAGACGTGAAGAAACGTGACCTTTTTATTTAGAGAAGCAGTCTGCTAATGCAGTTACTCAAGAGAATAAATAAATGTCAAGGAACGCCGATGCTTCCTTTCTGGAGCGGCCCGCTTCAGAGCATAGTGGGATTTCGTACACGGGTTTTAATGGTGGGAAGCGGTGCATCGACAAAATATAGGGGTGTGTGTGTGTGTGTGTGTGTGTGTGTGTGTGTGCAGTGTCTCGTGATTATGTAAGGCTTGCCTTTTGTGACTCAGCAAAGCAACATTAAAGAGGAAGAGAAAAGAAAAACACACACATTGTTTCACTATGAGCACTGAATGTGTCTGAGCGACTTCCTGGAAGTGCGTCTGATTTATAGGAATGACCGGCTTTACGGGAAACCGGCTTTAACTCGTGCTAGCATGACTTTGGGTTTTGTGTGTGTGTTGTGTGTTTGAGGTTTGAGTGATGAGCTGTTTTTGGCTTTCTAAGTAAAGCTACTAATTTTCAGTACCTATATTATATATATATATAATTTGGTGAACAACTTCTGAACTTTGAAGCGTCTGTTAGTTCACCGTTAAACGTCTCAGAAGGTCAGCCGTGTCATCAAAGCCCAGAGGAGGCGGTACGAGGCGACGATAAGGATCACAAGCTGCTCGCCTTTTGACTCACTCACGCCTACAGGCGACCTTTTCGCAACTCGATCTTCTTTCAGCTTTACGCCAGACATGTATAAACATGTTTTTATTTTTAATCGAACTTTGATGTAGTATTGAGACCCCTGACTTTTCTACCCAGATGTGCTTCTTCCACAAACTGTAACCACCAAACTCACATCTTTGGATGCTGGAGCATGTGAGTTTCACTTCACTTGGAGACCCAAACCTGTTCCAGCATGACAATTCTGCTGTGCTCCATGAAGATCTGCTTTACATGGGTTGAAAGATGTGGAAGATCTCCTACTATAGAGCTCCAAAGAGCTCCAACTGGGATGAATGTTTCACACTGACTGCACTCCATCAGTACCTGACTTTACTGACACCCTTGGGTGTGAATGAATCTCCACAAAATCTAGTGGAACATCTTCCCAGAAGAGTGGAGCTCATTGTAATGGAAAATAGAGATTAAATATCGAATGGGATGTTCAAAAAGAAGCACACAGCAATCTTATGGTCAGGTGTCCACAAACTTTGAAGGACTTCCTCTGAATGGCTGATTGAGTGAGAGTCTCGCTAGTCAATATCTTGCTCGTTTTTGCTTTGTTACCGTAGTAAACAAACTTGACTGTGTTTATTACATGCAGCGACTGCGCAATGTCCCAGTCTGAGTCACACGTGATCGCCGTTTTAGTAAAATGAAAGTGATGGTAGGTTCTTGCACTGACAGTCCTCATTGTGTGTGTGTGTTTGTGTGTGTGTGTAATTAATTCTTTATTTCTATTCACCAGAAACATCACCTTTCTCTTTCCCAATCCAGAACTCCCTCCAGAACCATTATTTTTTACCTCATTCTAAATCAAACACTACTGTTGCCTAGACAACACAACCCGTATGTAAAAGTATGTAAAAAGATATCTTTCTGCATCTGCATGGGACAAAATTTCTTAATCCAAATCTCAATCAAAATCTAAAATCTATACAATAAAAATAAAAATCTCAATTAAAATTATGAAAAAATACCATATAAAAATATCCACCAAAATAAAAGAAATGGATATAAATGGATATATATCGATCATCACAAATCTATCAAAATCTCGATAAAAATCTATCCAAATAAAAAATCAAAGTCCCAATCAAAATAATAAATCGATATAAATATTGCAAAATAAAAACCGTGAAATATCAATCAACATAAAAATCTATATCAAAATATCGATCAAAATCCAGACCATAATCAAAAGCTCGATCGCTATCATGCAGGATTGATGTCAGGATTCACAATTCAGTTCAGGATTGTGGAATCTTGAAACATCATGTGATTTCAGGCTGTAAATCTCGTTCGTCCTGGAACATTTACTCAGAAAAGGTTACGAGTAACTACAGAGAGCAATTTCCAAATGATACATGGCTTAAAAAACACAAATTATGTCAGAAACTGAGTGAGATTGCAAACAGTAGTATCTATAAATACATATAAAGCACTGAATGTTTTGACTTTCAGGTTTAAAGATTATAACTTTGTCCATCAGTGACGCTGTGAGCACTGCAGTTCTGAACTCTGACCACTAGGGGCGTTCTTCCTGATTCATGACCAACAGCCGGTCGAACAGCAGAAACACCAAAAAAACTTCATCATTCACTTCTGTATGATTTACAAATACTGGAAATAAAACGTGTACGGATAGAATATAGATGAATAAACGAGTTGGAAATGGGTTATTAGTTCATTCTTTTACGCTTCTAGGGTTTACATTCCAAACAACTTCTGAACATCTGATCTACTGAACAACCAGAACAAGTGAGACTACATGGAATCAGAAGAAGAAGGACTGTATAGAGATTTCTACACACACACACACACACACACACACACACACACACACACACACACACACACACACACACACACACACACACTCACCGCATGTAGATCCTCTGGAACACTTTAATTCCACCTCGGAGAAGAAGTCATGGTAGTTGGAGGAGGTCGTACAGAAGAACGAGAGAGAAACAGAGCTGTGTTTTACTCCATTACACACTGAAGTGAGCGGAATCACTATAGAACTGGTGTGTGTGTGGGTGTGTGTGTGTGTGTGTGTGTCCGCGAGCACCTCCTCTCTCAAGTCACCCACACAGTGACGTCAGAGAGAGCGAGTGGCCCGCCTGCGCGCGCTCCTAGGCACGTATATCCGCGAGCACGCGTCTGTGTGTGTGTGTGTGTGTGTGTGTGTGTGTGTGTGTGTGTGTGTGAGTGTGTTTGATACTCAAAATGAAAAACACACTAAACACTTTATACTAAACGCATCAGTGTTGATACCCAGTAAGATCTCGACTTGCCATTGGCTTCAAAAATCCAAAACTGGACCGTTCTAAAACTCACAATGGCTTTCAGCACCTTCAGGATTCTAGAACCGTACTTTTTTTTATTTTTGGAAAAGTGAACACGAGAAAATGAGAACCCAGATCTGGAATCAGACAATTCTAGAGATCGTACTGCTTTCTAGAACCCACAACACACTGCCAAAAAACTGACTCGAAGGTCTCAGAGTTGTGCAAATTCTAGAATCCAAGTCATGATTTTGACAATGGCTTTAAAGTTCCTTGAATGTGAACATTTCAAATCTCTTGACTAAAATGTTGCTTCTAAAAAGTTCCAGAATTGGCCAATTTAAAAACTCACACTGCTAAGTGTGGTTGTAATGTTCCTGTAACTCAAAACACTTGACTAGCGATGGCTTGTAAATGTATGATTCTAGATTGCACATCATACGGAAATGAGTGGCGACAGTTTCAGAATCAGGAAAATTCTGGCACCCAAATCATGTTATTAACAGTGACAAACAATGAAAGATTCTAGAACCCAAATCAAATGACAAAAAAAAGGCTTTTGATGTTCCAAAATTAAACAATCCTAGAACTCACACTGTTAAAACAATGATGGCTTTTTAAGCCCCTGTAACTTTACAGTTCTAGAATCTACAACACACGGTCACTTGAAAGTTCCAGAAAGGTAAACATTCTAAAACTCAAATCATGTTATTAACAATGACTTGAAAGTTCCTATATTGTGAAAATTCTAGAATGACTAGAAATCAAATCACTTGACTTGCAATGACTTTGGAGTTTTAAAACGTGATAAGTTCTTCTAACGTTATGATTCGCAACCCACAAAACACGACAAACAGTGACTGGAAAGCTTCAGAACCCAAATTGCTTTAAAGTTTCAGAGTTCAGCTGTTTCAGGACTGACTTTTAAATCTTTTTTTCAGTTTCAGAATTCAAAAAATCTAGGAACCCATAGGCCACTGTTACTTGTGGTTATGGGATCTAGAATGTTATGATTCTGAAACCTAAACAGTGACGGTTCACTTTTAGGAGGTCAGTCATTTAAACGTGAAAACCTGAGTAATAAAATACCTGATAATATATCATTATTGTAATAATAATAATAATATAAAAGTTGTATGAATGCAGAGCCCTTGAACTTTGAATATATGATTTGGGTTTATTTTGTAATTGGGTTTATATTATATTTGGGTTTATACAGTGCCCTCCACAATTATTGGCACCCCTGTTTAAGATGTGGTCGTGGACTTCTAAAAATTCTCCTTTTTTTTTTAAAACAACATAGAACCCAAATGCAAAAAAAGAGAAAAATCCAACCTTTCATTTAAGTACATTACTTTGGTGGTAAAAAAATCACACATTTAGAAAAAAAAAACAACCTTGAAATCATGTGTGCCACAATTATTGGCACCCCTGATGTTAATACTTTGTACAACCTCCTTTTGCCAACAAGACAGCACTTAATCTCCTCCTATAACATTTCACAAGATTGGAGAACACAGAGAGAGGGATTTTTGACCATTCTTCTTTGCACAATCTTTCTAGATCATCCAGTGTCCTGGGTCCTCTCTTATGCACTCTTCTCTTTAGCTCGCCCCACAGGTTTTCGATTGGGTTGAGGTCTGGGGACTGAGATGGCCATGGGAGGACCTTGAGTTTGTGACTGCTGAACCACTTTTGTGTAGATTTTGCCACATGTTTTGGATCATTATCCTGCTGAAAGACCCAATGACGACCCATCTTCAGCTTTCTGGCGGAGGCCATCAGGTTTTTATTTAAAATATCCTGGTACTTCAAAGCGTTCATAATGCCATGCACCCTAACAAGGTTCCCAGGGCCTTTGGAAGAGAAACAGGCCCACAGCATCACAGATCCTCCACCATACTTCACGGTGGGCATGAGGTGCTTTTCGGCATACTCATCTTTTGTTTTACGCCAGACCCACTTAGAGTGTTTGTTGCCAAAAAGCTCAATCTTAGTCTCATCTGACCAAAGCACACGATCCCAGTTGAAGTCCCAGTACCGCTTAGCAAACTCCAGACGTTTACGTTTGTGAGTGTTAGTGAGAAAAGGCTTTTTCCTTGCATGCCTCCCAAACAGCTTGTTGGCATGTAGAGAGCGTCTGATGGTTGTTTTGGAGACTCTGTGACCCCAAGATGCCACTCTTTGATGCAATTCTGTGACGGTGAGCTTGGGAAATTTTTTACTTCTCTTACCATCCTCCTCACTGTGCGTTGTGGCAAGATAAACTTGGGACCTCTTCCAGCCTTGTTTGTCACTGTTCCAGTTGTTTTAAACTTCTTAATGATTCCTCTGACTGTAGATACCGGCAAGTTAAGGCGAGTGGCTATTTTCTTGTAGCCATTGCCTGACTTATGAAGGTCGACACACATCTGCCTTACTTGAATGGTGTGTTCTCTTGTCTTTGCCATGTTGACAAATGGGTAAGAGAATTAGGCCTCTGTGTCACGTCATATTTATACCCCAGGGAAACAGGAAATCATGAATTACTAATTAAAAGTCCCTAGATACCCTGACCAACCTTAGCAACTACAGAAAAATATATTAAAAAAAAAAAAATAATAAATTTTTCAGAGGAATTGTTAGGGGTGCCAATAATTGTGGCACACATGATTTCAAGTTGTTTTTTTTTTTTCTAAATGTGTGATTTTTTTTACCACCAAAGTAATGTACTTAAATGAAAGGTTGGATTTTTCTCTTTTTTTGCATTTGGGTTCTATGTTGTTTTAAAAAAAAGGAGAATTTTTAGAAGTCCACGACCACATCTTAAACAGGGGTGCCAATAATTGTGGAGGGCACTGTATTGTAATTGGGTTTAAATTGTATTTGGGTTTAAATTGTATTTGGGTTTATATTGTAATTGGGTTTAAATTGTATTTGGATTTATATTGTAATTGGGTTTATATCGTATTTGGGTTTATATTGTATTTGGGTTTATATTGTAATTGGGTTTATATTGTATTTGGATTTATATTGTAATTGGGTTTATATTGTATTTGTGTTTATATTGTAATTGGGTTTATATTGTATTTGGGTTTATATTGTAATTGGGTTTATATTGTATTTGGGTTTATTTGTAATTGGGTTTAAATTGTATTTGGGTTTATATTGTAATTGGGTTTATATTGTAATTGGGTTTATATTGTATTTGGGTTTATATTGTAATTGGGTTTATATCGTATTTGGGTTTATATTGTATTTGGATTTATATTGTAATTGGGTTTATATTGTATTTGGGTTTATATCGTATTTGGGTTTATATCGTATTTGGGTTTATATTGTAATTGGGTTTATTTTGTATTTGGGTTTATATTGTAATTGGGTTTATATTGTATTTGGGTTTATTTTGTATTTGGGTTTATATTGTATTTGGGTTTATATTATATTTGGGTTTAAATTGTATTTGGATTTATATTGTAATTGGGTTTATATCGTATTTGGGTTTATATTGTAATTGGGTTTATATTGTATTTGGGTTTATATCGTATTTGGGTTTATATCGTATTTGGGTTTATATCGTAATTGGGTTTATATTGTAATTGGGTTTATTTTGTAATTGGGTTTATATTGTATTTGGGTTTATTTTGTATTTGGGTTTATATTGTATTTGGGTTTATATTATATTTGGGTTTATATTGTATTTGGGTTTATATTGTATTTGGGTTTATATTTTATTTGGGTTTATTTTGTAATTGGGTTTATATTGTATTTGGGTTTATATTATATTTGGGTTTATATTGTATTTGGGTTTATATTGTATTTGGGTTTATATTATATTTGGGTTTATATTTTATTTGGGTTTATTCTGTAATTGGGTTTATTTTGTATTTGGGTTTATATTGTAATTGGGTTTATATTTTATATATTTGAATCGGATTTTTTTTGTGCCTCGTTACAATAACCAGTTGCCATCTGTGAGCGCCGTATGACTTGAGCTTTTGAATTCTTTCTCTCTTCTTTGCCTCTCTGGTGTCGCTGCATGACATCATGCACTCCAGATGGTGGGATGAACAAAGAAGAAAAGAAGAGACGCTGCTGACGAGTGAGCGACACGCGACTCATCTGGAGGGACGAGGAAGAGGAGGATGGATTTACTGCCCCTAGTGAAGGTTCACCTTCAGCTCGGCTTCACCTTCATATTCACTGGTACTGAGCACCCACCTGTTCAGTGGGTTTATTGATACCTCCAGATTTACTGCTTAGCTTCATTCTGGACCAAAGACATACAGTGCTTTATCTTCTTACCAAGCTTCCATAAGGAGTTTTGGGTTCCTTCTTACAGCGCCACTTGTTTGGATAGTGGATTTGGGAGTTTCATAGCTATAATCTGACTTTTCTGATCATTTTTTATTTATTTTTTATCTTCACCATGTTAATGAATGATTTGACTTTCTCACGTCATACTTGATTTGACCGAAAGTTTGTGGGCAACCAACCATAAGGTTGCAATGCACTTTTTTGAACATCACCTCCCACATTTAGTGTCAATTTACTGTTATAATGAGCTCCACTCCTTTAGGAAGATGCTCCTCTACATTTTATGGAGATTCATTCAGTCATAAAGGTGTTAGTAAACTCAGATTCTGATGTAGGTGAGGAAATGAGGAGGGTGCAGTCAGCTTGAAAAATTCCTCCTAATAATGTTGGAGCTCTATAGGAGGAGATCTTCCACATCTTCCAACCCATTGAAAGCAGATGGAGCTGGAAATGGTTTGGGTTTTCTAGTTTAAGTGAAGGAGAAATTTCACGCCGCCGCACCCAAAGACGAGCTGATTATCGTGTCTAAGAGAATGTCTGCAGTTGACTGCTGCCTTTTGACTCTCTTTTGTCTGTCTCACCCTCACCCTCCTCCTGCTGTTCCTCCATACTTCTACCCCCCCCATTCCCGTTTGCCAGAAGCCCTGAAACAGCTGTCACGTATGATCCGTGTCTTTCACCCCCAAACTCTGCATCACCCGGCGGCCGAGAACAACTGAAGCCAGTAAATTGTATGCACTTGGGTGTGAATGTGCACACTTCTGCATTGTTCTTGACCCTGACCTTAAGCCAGAGCCTTCACTAAACACCTGCTTGTGTGTGTGTGTGTGTGTGTGTGTGTGTGTGTCTGAGCATCCTGGCTTCCAGAGAAATGAGTACTTCAAATGTGCAACATAATTACATCACTGAAAGCAGTTTGAAGAAAAAGAAAATAGAGCAATGATTTAGTTGGATATTAATGCAGCTTTTGACCAGTAGAGGGCACGGGCAGGTTGCTGCAAAGTCCCTGAAGACGCCGACCAAGTTTCATGTTCATTGCCCGAGTAGATGCTCAGGTACTCTTTCGGTTCCTGTTTGGTGGCTTCACCCTGAGGGATCTTTATATCAGAGAGACATGAAGATGAGTGTGTATCAAGACAAAGTCTTAAACCACAATCATCACACACTTGTACTCTTGATCACACTGTGGTACTGGTGTTCAGGCTTTAGAACCTGCATGAACCGGTTAATGTTTCTGTTTTTCCTCATGTTTAATAGATACATTTTTAAAAGGTCTGTGTGTGTTTTGGTTCGGTGGCTCAGGATTTAAATCTTGATTGAAATTGCTGAGGTGGTTTAGGCTTTTAAATGGTGCATGGGTTCGAGTTGTGGTTCCTGAAGGTGGAGGTTGTTGGGGCAATGTTTGGGAGGTAATATCCAGGCATCTGCCCCCTCCACTCATGTCTGAGATGATTAGCAGGGGTTATGGATCAGGATTGAGTTTTTTTTCCACCCTCACTTCTTCTCACACACTGCTTTCTTCACTATTCCTCTCACAAGGACCAGGCAGATTCAAACCAGCAACCTCTGGACTCTGCAAGGCATTTACCACATAGCCAACAAGTTCCACACTATAGCTTTTTTCAAGGGGGTTTATCTTCTGTTTCATTCCAACAGAGTGAAATTATTGCTGGAAAAAAACGAACCAAACATAACAAGCCTTCAAACATCAGTCAAACCAGGACTCAAACCTAAATACACACCTTCACATAGAAAGTCCAGCTGATCATAAACAAATTTTTTATCCTTTAATTCCTCTATCAGCAAAGAGAAAACATAGAAGCTGGATTCAACACCTCTACCAGGAAAAAAAAGGATTTCTATAGAAAGGGACATCGGACCCAGGACTGAACCCTGATCAGCACAACGACTGAGATGCTCCTCTTAACCCACTGGGCTCTTTAAGCTGATAAAGATCTCTGCTTCTTCAAACATTTTCTCTTTCACTTCACTCCTCCACTGTCTGCATTCTCAAACAGAAAGAGTTTCTAGTGAAAATGAAGCAGCGATATCGGGGGCCGAGCTCCTGCCCTTTCACAAGATCTACAACTGTTACCAGGACACGTAGCGCAATGAAGGGATTCAGGGGTGATTTGTAGGTTCACTCATAATGGGTGATACTATAATAATAACCTGCTATTTAATTTTCCACATAGAATTATACAGATTTATTTCAGAAAGAAAGCTAGCGAGCAAGAAAGCAAAAAAAAAAAAAAAGGAAAAAAGAAAGAAAGAAAGAAAGAAAGAAAGAAAGAAAGAAAGAAGGGGAAACCAGCCTCACCTCACCTCCATCACTACCTGACTTTACTAACACCCTTGTGGATGGATTACATCTCTACAAAATCTAGTGGAACATCTTCCCAGAAGACTGGAGCTTATTATAAAAGCAATGGGACTAAATGTGAAATGGGACATTCTAAAAGAAGCACATGATCTTATGGAACACTGACTGCAACAATGTCGGGGTTCAGTCAGCGTTCCAATTAGTTACGTTCCATAGGGTTGAAGCTCTAGAGCAGAAGCTCTTCCTGATCATCCAACCCATGGAAAGCAGATCTTTATGGAGCTGGAACAGGTTTTGG
>JBCEWE010000243.1:0-12500 GCA_039877035.1 Silurus lanzhouensis | reverse complement strand
CGTGAAAAAAACACACGTTTATACGTGCACCTGAAACAGCACAGAGAAAAATATCACGCCTGCATGACAAAAACAACCAGAAACAAAACACAATCACAGACGTGTTTGCGAGTCACGCCGTATGATTCCGATCTCACTGGTTGAACTGGTGGAAGAAAGAGACGACTTGCCATGGTTCAACAGTTTTCTTTCATTTTTCTCTCTCTCTCTCTCTCTCTCTCTCTCTCTCTCTCTCTCTCTCTCTCTCTCTCTCTCTCTCTCTCTCTCTCTCTCTTTCTCTCACATCCTGCATAAATCTTTATTTGGACAAAATATTTAGTGTTGCAGGTTTTGAGGGAGCGTGCGATCGCCATGCAGACTGCAGGAACGTCCACCAGAGCCGTTGCTCCTGAATTGAATGTTCATGTCTCTACCATAAGCGTCTCCAAAAGCGTTTGAGAGAATTTAGCAGTACATCCAACCATCCACACAAACGTAGACCACGTGTGACCACACCAGCCCAGGACCTCCACATCCAGCATCTTCACCTCTTCACACAGCTGCTGCAACAATCGCTTTCCATCACCAAAGAATTTCTGCTCGAACTGTCAGAAAGCGTCTCAGGGAAGCTCATCTGCAGCTCGTCCTCATCGGGGTCTCGACCCGACTGCAGTTCCACTTCAGCCATTGAAGAACATTCCACAGTCCACAATCAACAACCTGATCACCTCTATGTGAAGATGTGCTGCACTGCGTGAGGTAAATGGTGTCACACCAGATACTGACTGGTTTTTAGACCCCAGTACAGTAAAACTGCACATTTTAAAGTGGACTTTTATTGTGTTCAGCCTGATTATACATTAGAAACTATATATATTATATTTATTATATAGTTTATATTGATTCAATACGATTTTTCTTTTCCATGTGGGTCCAGATTTATGTCCCGTGTGTGTTTATGTGTGTGTGTCTGTGTGTGTTTATGTGTGTGTGTCTGTGTGTGTTTATGTGTGTGTGTCTGTGTGTGTTTATGTGTGTGTGTCTGTGTGTGTTTATGTGTGTGTGTCTGTGTGTGTGTGCGCGTGTCTGTGTGTGTGTGCGCGCGTCTGCGTGCGCGCGCGTGTCTGTGTGCGCATGTGTCCGTGTGTGTGTCTCTGTGTCTGTGTGTGTCTCTGTGTCTCTCTGTGTCTGTGTGCGTGTCTGTGTGTGTGTGTGCCTCTGTGTCTGTGTGTGCGTGTGCCTCTGTGTGTCTGTGTGTGTGTGTGTCTGTCTGTGTGTGTGTGTGTCTGTCTGTCTGTGTGTGTGTGTCTGTCTGTCTGTCTGTCTCTCTGTCTGTGTGTCTCTGTGTGTGTGTGTGTGTGTGTTGTTTAGATTATATAAAGCAAACTATTTGTTTGGTGATGAATTGAAAAGGCAAAACAGAAGAGACTTGTTGGACCTCTGGATTTAGAACTGACCTGCGATGGAACTGGAGAAGAGGCCGAGGGCGTGGCTGTCATCGATCCACTTTATATCGAAACCTTTCTGCCTGGAAGACACACACACACACACACACACACACACACACACACACACACACACACACACACACACACGCGCGCGTATGTACGTTAGTACGCTCTCGTCTCTGAGACGTGTTACAGCAAGCACAGGATCGAGGAAAGAGAAACTGATACGACGTACTGATAGGAGCAGAAAGCTCGTATTAAATCCTCCGTTTTGAACTCGGCAGGGAAGTCGTAGATCTCCACGATGTGAGACAGCTCGTCTTCACGAAGCTCCACCTCCTCGTCCTCCGGCGTCCAATTATAGTAATCGAACCTTGGCTCCTGAATAGACGATTTTTGATGGCCGGACTTCTGAGCGATCTGCAGGAGATAGCGTGATGAACTACAACATTCGACTCAGGTACAAGTTCCATGTGACTCCGATGAAATTCTACTTAAGCGCAAGTCAAGTCACGAGTCTCAAACATCTACAAGTCAAAGCTTAAAGTCGCTCGTTTAAAATGTCCTCAGAGACAAATTCACGGGTTAAACAGTTTGAAGACACGCCGTTTTTTTAACTAACATTTGGCGGCATTTGGCTTTCAGCTGCATCACTGACGTCTGTCTCCGTCTTTCTTTGTCAGTTTACCGCCTTTTTTCATTTTCATATATGATTTAAAAATGTAAAGTGTAACAATGTAAAGTTTTATCTGTACAATTACAGATTTTAAAACACTCTAAACAGTACACAAAAAAAACCTTACTAAATCACAGTAATGTGAGGAAATGTCATTTGTGCCTCTGCACGTCTGTACACACTGACTGTACACACACACACACACACCAGGCTGTAGGTTAAAGGGCTGTACCTCTTCCAGCAGGTGTGGATTGAGACACTCGCCATCATCGGCGAATAGAGAATCCCAGTTTTCACCTTCTTCCTCTTTCTCGGGTTCTCGTTCTTCTTCCGGCTCGGTTTCAGCAGCCTTTGACTCACTGGTGGTGTGTGTCACGTCATCAGAAGACACCTTCTGACCTGCGTCTTCCTCTGGCCCTTGGGTTTCATCGTTCTCTTTTTCTCCATGCTTCAGATTTGGGGTGTCCTCCTTGTTCTCCAACCTGTCGTCCCCCGTGTCCTTTCGATCTGCTCCGCTTTTGTCCTTCTTGTTCTTGGAGTTGTATTTCCGGGCTTTATCGGTGTACCGGGGTCTGCCTTTGGGTTTCTTATCACCCCCTGCTTGGGGTTTTTCTTTACACTGGGGTTGATTTTCGCCCTGCCATCCTTTGGGTACATAAATCGGCAAGTCAGGCTTCTTAATCCGCGATTCAGCCGAGGCTTTGGGTTCACCCTCTGCCTGCCTGCTCTCCTCCATCACCATACACAAATCCTGAGACACAAAAGCTAAACTCATTACTGTTCTATACGTTTTCATGACTTATAAATCAAATCAAGTGCAAAATGTATCAGATATATAACAGCATATCACTGAAATACAAACTCAAATACACTCAAACACACTATAATACACTCAAACACACTCTATAATACACTCAAACACACTCTATTATACACTCAAACACACTCTATTATACACTCAAACACACTATTATACACTCAAACACACTCAAAAACACACTATTATACACTCAAACACACTATTATACACTCAAACACACTCTATTATACACTCAAACACACTCAAAAACACACTATTATACACTCAAACACACTCTATTATACACTCAAACACACTATTATACACTCAAACACACTCAAAAACACACTATTATACACTCAAACACACTCTATTATACACTCAAACACACTATTATACACTCAAACACACTCAAAAACACACTATTATACACTCAAACACACTCTATTATACACTCAAACACACTATTATACACTCAAACACACTCTATTATACACTCAAACACACTCTATTATACACTCAAACACACTCTATTATACACTCAAACACACTCTATTATACACTCAAACACACTATTATACACTCAAACACACTCAAAAACACACTATTATACACTCAAACACACTCTATTATACACTCAAACACACTATTATACACTCAAACACACTCTATTATACACTCAAACACACTCTATTATACACTCAAACACACTCTATTATACACTCAAACACACTATTATACACTCAAACACACTCTATTATACACTCAAACACACTCTATTATACACTCAAACACACTCTATTATACACTCAAACACACTCTATTATACACTCAAACACACTATTATACACTCAAACACACTCTATAATACACTCAAACACACTCTATTATACACTCAAACACACTCTATTATACACTCAAACACACTCTATTATACACTCAAACACACTCTATTATACACTCAAACACACTCTATAATACACTCAAACACACTATTATACACTCAAACACACTCTATAATACACTCAAACACACTCAAACACACTATTATACACTCAAACACACTCTATTATACACTCAAACACACTCTATTATACACTCAAACACACTCTATAATACACAATAATACACTCAAACACACTCTATAATACACTCAAACACACTCTATAATACACTCAAACACACTCTATAATACACTCAAACACACTCTATAATACACTCATACTCTATAATACACTCAAACACACTCTATAATACACTCATACACACTCAAATATAATACACTCATACTCTATAATACACTCAAACACACTCTATAATACACTCAAACACACTCTATAATACACTTATACTCTATAATACACTCAAACACACTCTATAATACACTCACACTCTATAATACACTCGATTCAGCCGAGGCTTTGGGTTCACCCTCTGCCTGCCTGCTCTCCTCCATCAACATACACAAATCCTGAGACACAAAAGCTGAACTCATTACTGTTCTATACGTTTTCATGACTTATAAATCAAATCAAGTGCAAAATGTATCAGATATATAACAGCAGATCACTGAAATACAAACTCAAATACACTCAAACACACTCTATAATACACTCAAACACACTCTATAATACACTCAAACACATTCAAACACACTCTATTATACACTCAAACACACTCAAACACACTCTATAATACACTCAAACACACTCTATAATACACTCTATTATACACTCAAACACACTCTATTATACACTCAAACACACTCTATAATACACTCAAACACACTCTATAATACACTCAAACACACTCTATTATACACTCAAACACACTCTATTATACACTCAAACACACTCTATTATACACTCAAACACACTATTATACACTCAAACACACTCTATAATACACTCAAACACACTCTATAATACACTTATACTCTATAATACACTTAAACACACTCTATAATACACTCAAACACACTCTATAATACACTCAAACTCTATAATACACTTAAACACACTCTATAATACACTCAAACACACTAATACACTTATACTCTATAATACACTCAAACACACTCAAACACACTCTATAATACACTCAAACACACTCAAACACACTCTATAATACACTCAAACACACTCTATAATACACTCAAACACACTCTATAATACACTTAAACACACTCTATAATACACTCAAACACACTAATACACTTATACTCTATAATACACTCAAACACACTCAAACACACTCTATAATACACTCAAACACACTCAAACACACTCTATAATACACTCAAACACACTCTATAATACACTCAAACACACTCTATAATACACTTATACTCTATAATACACTTAAACACACTCTATAATACACTCAAACACACTCTATAATACACTTCTACTCTATAATACACTTAAACACACTCTATAATACACTCAAACACACTATAATACACTCAAACACACTCTATAATACACTCAAACACACTCTATAATACACTTATACTCTATAATACACTTAAACACACTCTATAATACACTCAAACACACTCTATAATACACTCAAACTCTATAATACACTTAAACACACTCTATAATACACTCAAACACACTAATACACTTATACTCTATAATACACTCAAACACACTCAAACACACTCTATAATACACTCAAACACACTCAAACACACTCTATAATACACTCAAACACACTCTATAATACACTCAAACACACTCTATAATACACTTAAACACACTCTATAATACACTCAAACACACTAATACACTTATACTCTATAATACACTCAAACACACTCAAACACACTCTATAATACACTCAAACACACTCAAACACACTCTATAATACACTCAAACACACTCTATAATACACTCAAACACACTCTATAATACACTTATACTCTATAATACACTTAAACACACTCTATAATACACTCAAACACACTCTATAATACACTTCTACTCTATAATACACTTAAACACACTCTATAATACACTCAAACACACTATAATACACTCAAACACACTCTATTATACACTCAAACACACTATTATACACTCGAACACACTATAATACACTCAAACACACTCTATAATACACTCAAACACACTCTATAATACACTCAAACACACTATAATACACTCAAACACACTATAATACACTCAAACACACTATAATACACTCAAACACACTCTATTATACACTCAAACACATTCTATTATACACTCAAACACACTCTATAATACACTCAAACACACTATAATACACTCAAACACACTATAATACACTCAAACACACTCTATTATACACTCAAACACACTCTATTATACACTCAAACACACTCTATTATACACTCAAACACACTATTATACACTCAAACACACTCAAAAACACACTATTATACACTCAAACACACTCTATTATACACTCAAACACACTATTATACACTCAAACACACTATTATACACTCAAACACACTCTATTATACACTCAAACACACTCTATTATACACTCAAACACACTATTATACACTCAAACACACTCTATTATACACTCAAACACACTCTATTATACACTCAAACACACTCTATTATACACTCAAACACACTATTATACACTCAAACACACTCTATAATACACTCAAACACACTCTATTATACACTCAAACACACTCTATTATACACTCAAACACACTCTATTATACACTCAAACACACTCTATTATACACTCAAACACACTCTATAATACACTCAAACACACTATTATACACTCAAACACACTCTATAATACACTCAAACACACTCAAACACACTATTATACACTCAAACACACTCTATTATACACTCAAACACACTCTATTATACACTCAAACACACTCTATAATACACAATAATACACTCAAACACACTCTATAATACACTCAAACACACTCTATAATACACTCAAACACACTCTATAATACACTCAAACACACTCTATAATACACTCATACTCTATAATACACTCAAACACACTCTATAATACACTCATACACACTCAAATATAATACACTCATACTCTATAATACACTCAAACACACTCTATAATACACTCAAACACACTCTATAATACACTTATACTCTATAATACACTCAAACACACTCTATAATACACTCACACTCTATAATACACTCGATTCAGCCGAGGCTTTGGGTTCACCCTCTGCCTGCCTGCTCTCCTCCATCAACATACACAAATCCTGAGACACAAAAGCTGAACTCATTACTGTTCTATACGTTTTCATGACTTATAAATCAAATCAAGTGCAAAATGTATCAGATATATAACAGCAGATCACTGAAATACAAACTCAAATACACTCAAACACACTCTATAATACACTCAAACACACTCTATAATACACTCAAACACATTCAAACACACTCTATTATACACTCAAACACACTCAAACACACTCTATAATACACTCAAACACACTCTATAATACACTCTATTATACACTCAAACACACTCTATTATACACTCAAACACACTCTATAATACACTCAAACACACTCTATAATACACTCAAACACACTATTATACACTCAAACACACTCTATTATACACTCAAACACACTCTATTATACACTCAAACACACTCTATTATACACTCAAACACACTCTATAATACACTCAAACACACTCTATAATACACTTATACTCTATAATACACTTAAACACACTCTATAATACACTCAAACACACTCTATAATACACTCAAACTCTATAATACACTTAAACACACTCTATAATACACTCAAACACACTAATACACTTATACTCTATAATACACTCAAACACACTCAAACACACTCTATAATACACTCAAACACACTCTATAATACACTCAAACACACTCTATAATACACTCAAACACACTCTATAATACACTTAAACACACTCTATAATACACTCAAACACACTAATACACTTATACTCTATAATACACTCAAACACACTCAAACACACTCTATAATACACTCAAACACACTCAAACACACTCTATAATACACTCAAACACACTCTATAATACACTCAAACACACTCTATAATACACTCAAACACACTCTATAATACACTTATACTCTATAATACACTTAAACACACTCTATAATACACTCAAACACACTCTATAATACACTTCTACTCTATAATACACTTAAACACACTCTATAATACACTCAAACACACTATAATACACTCAAACACACTCTATTATACACTCAAACACACTATTATACACTCGAACACACTATAATACACTCAAACACACTCTATAATACACTCAAACACACTCTATAATACACTCAAACACACTATAATACACTCAAACACACTATAATACACTCAAACACACTATAATACACTCAAACACACTCTATTATACACTCAAACACATTCTATTATACACTCAAACACACTCTATAATACACTCAAACACACTATAATACACTCAAACACACTATAATACACTCAAACACACTCTATTATACACTCAGACACACTCTATAATACACTCATACACACTGAAATACACTCAAACACACTCTATAATACACTCAAACACACTCTATAATACACTCATACACACTCTATAATACACTCATACACACTCTATAATACACTCAAACACACTCTATAATACACTCAAACACACTCTATAATACACTCAAACACACTCTATAATACACTCAAACACACTCTATAATACACTCAAACACACTCTATAATACACTCAAACACACTCTATAATACACTCAAACACACTCTATAATACACTCAAACACACTATAATACACTCAAACACACTCTATAATACACTCAAACACACTCTATAATACACTTATACTCTATAATACACTTAAACACACTCTATAATACACTCAAACACACTCTATAATACACTCAAACTCTATAATACACTTAAACACACTCTATAATACACTCAAACACACTAATACACTTATACTCTATAATACACTCAAACACACTCAAACACACTCTATAATACACTCAAACACACTCTATAATACACTCAAACACACTCTATAATACACTCAAACACACTATAATACACTTATACTCTATAATACACTTAAACACACTCTATAATACACTCAAACACACTCTATAATACACTTCTACTCTATAATACACTTAAACACACTCTATAATACACTCAAACACACTATAATACACTCAAACACACTCTATTATACACTCAAACACACTAATACACTTATACTCTATAATACACTCAAACACACTCAAACACACTCTATAATACACTCAAACACACTCTATAATACACTCAAACACACTCAAACACACTCTATAATACACTCAAACACACTCTATAATACACTCAAACACACTAATACACTTATACTCTATAATACACTCAAACACACTCAAACACACTCTATAATACACTCAAACACACTCTATAATACACTCAAACACACTCTATAATACACTCAAACACACTATAATACACTTATACTCTATAATACACTTAAACACACTCTATAATACACTCAAACACACTCTATAATACACTTCTACTCTATAATACACTTAAACACACTCTATAATACACTCAAACTCTATAATACACTTAAACACACTCTATAATACACTCAAACACACTAATACACTTATACTCTATAATACACTCAAACACACTCAAACACACTCTATAATACACTCAAACACACTCTATAATACACTCAAACACACTCTATAATACACTCAAACACACTATAATACACTTATACTCTATAATACACTTAAACACACTCTATAATACACTCAAACACACTCTATAATACACTTCTACTCTATAATACACTTAAACACACTCTATAATACACTCAAACACACTATAATACACTCAAACACACTCTATTATACACTCGAACACACTATAATACACTCAAACACACTCTATAATACACTCAAACACACTCTATAATACACTCAAACACACTATAATACACTCAAACACACTATAATACACTCAAACACACTATAATACACTCAAACACACTATAATACACTCAAACACACTCTATTATACACTCAAACACATTCTATTATACACTCAAACACATTCTATTATACACTCAAACACACTCTATAATACACTCAAACACACTATAATACACTCAAACACACTATAATACACTCAAACACACTCTATTATACACTCAGACACACTCTATAATACACTCATACACACTGAAATACACTCAAACACACTCTATAATACACTCAAACACACTCTATAATACACTCATACACACTCTATAATACACTCATACACACTCTGTAATACACTCTATAATATACTCAAACACACTCTATAATACACTCATACACACTCAAATACACTCTATAATACACTCAAACACACTCTATAATACACTCTATAATATACTCAAACACACTCTATAATACACTCATACACACTCACATACACTCTATAATACACTCAAACACACTCTATAATACACTCAAACACACTCTATAATACACTCATACACACTCAAATACACTCTATAATACACTCATACACACTCTATAATACACTCTATAATATACTCAAACACACTCTATAATACACTCATACACACTCACATACACTCTATAATACACTCAAACACACTCTATAATACACTCAAACACACTCTATAATACACTCATACACACTCAAATACACTCTATAATATACTCAAACACACTCTATAATACACTCATACACACTCAAATACACTCTATAATACACTCATACACACTCTATAATACACTCATACACACTCACATACACTCTATAATACACTCAAACACACTCTATAATACACTCAAACACACTCTATAATACACTCATACACACTCAAATACACTCTATAATATACTCAAACACACTCTATAATACACTAAAACACACTATAATACACTCAAACACACTCTATAATACACTCAAACACACTATAATACACTCAAACACACTCTATAATACACTCATACACACTCTATAATACACTAAAACACACTATAATACACTCAAACACACTCTATAATACACTCAAACACACTATAATACACTCAAACACACTCTATAATACACTCACACTCTATAATACACTCAAACACACTCTATAATACACTCATACACACTCAAATACACTCAAACACACTCTATAATACACTCAAACACACTCTATAATACACTTTATAATACACTCATACACACTTAAATACACTCAAACACCCTCTATAATACTCATACACTCAAATACACTTATATACACCCATACACACTCAAACCCATTCTATAATACACTCATACACACCCAAATACATTCATACACACTCATATACTCCCATACACACTCAAATACACCCAAAAACATTCTATAATACACTCATACACACACTCAAATACACCCATACACAAACTCAAATTCCCCCATGCACACTCATTCACACTCAAATACACCCAAAAACATTCTATAATATACTCATACACTCTTAAATACACCCATACAATTTTTAAATACTCCCATACACATTCAAATACACTCATACACACTCAAATACACTCATACACACTCACCCACACACACACACACACACACACACACAAGATTATAGACACACGCGCTCACCAGCTAGCAATACTTCATCATTTTTCTCGAAAATAAATTTCAAATAAATCATTAACATTAAAAAATAACATCATTAATTACATTTCTAGATCGCTTTTATTTGATAAGTTACACAGAAGCTTGTTTTCCTGCACAAAACTTACTGAACACAAAAAGACGCCAAAATGTTGAAACCATAACCGGATATTTTTTCGGTCGCCGCCTGATGACGTCATCACTAAACGACGCCTCGGCTTGTTATTATGGGATTTGTAGTTTTGTGTGTGAGAGTGAGAAACTAGCCGAATAAATATAATACTTTTTATCATCTATACATCATCATCATCTACATAATTTATACACACTGTATACAAACTGCTGAAATCAGAATACAGGAACAGAGTATAAGAAATAGCAGGAAGAAACGTATGTACAATTCTAAGATATACATATATATTTTTCTAGCAAAAGAAGCCAAAAAAATGTTCAATCAGTTAATATTAACAGTCTTCTGCAGTGGTTCAGGACCACAGTTTGCATAGTAGAATTTTTTTTTTTCCCCAAATACAATGAACTGCAGCTGAAGGCACCAGATGATGATGTCATGCAAATAATTTGCATATTTATTGAATCATCATCTGAATATATCAGTGATAGATCGGTGATATAATTAGTTATTGTTTGAAGCAGTGGTGATCAGTAATTGTTTGTTAAAACAGTAGCGATCAGCGATTGGTCAGTGAAAACAGTTTTTTATTAATTATTAGTTGTTGGAAACAGTGGTGATCAGTGATTGGATGAAACAGTGGTGATCAGTGATTGGATGAAACAGTGGTGATCAGTGATTGGATGAAACAGTGGTGAGCAGTGATTGGATGAAA
>JBCEWE010000252.1:9544751-9608143 GCA_039877035.1 Silurus lanzhouensis | reverse complement strand
AGTACGCAATCGCATTGGATTCCATTTTTCCCTTCAATTGAACTACGAGACCCAAACCTGTTTCCTGTGCATAAAGCAAGCTCTATGGAGGTATGGTTTACATGTGTTGGAGTAGAAGTTCTTGAGTGGGCTGCTTTGGAACTCTGACCTCACCCTACTATACACCTTTAGAATGAATTGGAATGGTGACTGAACCCCAGGCTTCCTCACCCTACATCAATACTTGACATTACTAATGAACTTGATTTAATGAGATGATTTAATGCTTGAATGAGCTACATTTCTGCAAGCATTCTCCAAATCTAGTGGAACATCTTCCCAGAAGAGTGAAGGTTATTATAAATAAGCAAATGGGGACTAACTGTGGAACAGGAGGTTGAAAAAGCACATCTGAATCATATGTGCAGGATATAAATTTGAAATGTTATAAATGCAACCCAAATGAGTCAGCCAGTGGCAACGGTGGCAAGAAGACGCGTGTTTGAGTTTATGTTTATAGTGACGAAGGTTTTGGGGCTCATGATGATTTGCATTGACTTATTAATATTATTCTATTAATAGATTGGTGTGCTAAGAGTAACATTCGATTCTTTTCACATAAACTGAGTAGATTAAGCAAAGACTCTTGTGACAAACGCTAATAATAATAAATCATAGTGCTTTAAATAGTTAAGTGCATTTGAAGACAAATACTTGTACTTTTACTCAGAACGTTTTCAAGGGAGCACTTATCTCTATTATAACTCAAGTATATCGTTGATATCCACCATTGCTTATCATGGACTGTTTGTCCTTCATTGGCTTTGATTTGGCATTGAATAAGTTTGCTGTTCTATGTAAAGTTTATTGAGATGCAGCACATTTTGAATTCCTCATTGCCCTGATTTCACTAAATAAAAGTTTCTCAAAGCGGCTTGGCCTGTGCCGTTACTGTGGAAAAAATGTGGAACACTGCTGTATCTGTCAGAAACCAAATATTTTCGCATACCCATACACCTAGTCATCAGAATGAAGTGGCTGAATTTAGTTTTTTAAGGATTTTAGTCCAAGCTCAAATGTTTGTTCAGCAGATTTAGGCCAGAACAGCTTATTGAACAAGTTATGTACCGCAGAAAGACAAATCAATTCCAATTATACTGGTCTCAGCAGCAAATACACAATCCAGAAACCCTCAAATTCCTCTTAAGATTCCTTAAAGATTCCTCTTAATGACCATTTAACATAAATAGACAGGGACGCTTTATATTGTCTATGGATGCATAGACTTTAATGTGCTTTGCTAAAGTTTTTGCTAGTTCAAGCAACATATCATCATCCACTTTGAGTATCAGTCCAAAGTTTGGACCACCTTCTCCCCATTTTTTTTTCTTTTATTCTTTTTTAATAATTTCAACATTGTACATGCATACTAAAAGAACATGGAGTAAACAAAAAGTGTTTTATATTTTCGATTGTCCAAAATAGCTACATTTAGCTTTGATGACAGCTTGGCACACTCATTTCATTCTCTCATCTGATTGAATCAGATTGATTGTATTGGATTGGACTCGACTCGACTCCACTCAGCTTTTATTGTATAGCGCAATGGACATTTTCCCAGAGCAGCTTTTACAGAGTTTGAATGTGCACATAGAATCTATATAAGTTTACAGCTAATGAGCAATCCAGTGGTGACTTTGGCAAGGAAAAACTCCCTAAGATGTTATGAGGAAGAAACCTTGAAAGGAACCAGACTCAAAAGGGAACACATGCTCATTTAGGTGTCACTAAATGTCCATTCATTACAGTTCCATCATTGTTGAGGTGTACTGTTCAGCGATGGAAATGTTTTAAGGTGCGCATATGATCATTATACCACTGTGCTAATAATTTTTCTCTAATTCAAAATTGCATTTTTATGGAGAGCTGCATTATCTATATTATAACAGAATTGAGATTCTAGACATTAAGTAGCACAGAAGTGGGGTTGGACGGTGTAGAAAATAGAAACCTAACCTGACTTGCTATGTTTCCCAGAAGTGAAACACAAATCAAACCAATATTTGGTGTGACCACACTTTGGCTTTCAGGTTACTTACTTTTGCACTTTGTACACTTCCACGAAAGTCAGGGATTCCATAGGATTAAAGTCGGGTGTATGATTAACTAGTTATACCAAGCAGGTGCTATTGTTTATCAATTTCATGTGTGTTGAAACAGTCATTAACTGAAACAGAAACAGGGTTAAAACTGGGTAAGAAATTGACAAACTTTTACACAGTTCTTTTTGTGCAGATTGATACTACAATTTATCAACTGATTTTTTTCATATTAATCTACATTTACAGTGCCCTCCACAATTATTGGCACCCCTGTTTAAGATGTGGTCGTGGACTTCTAAAAATTCTCCTTTTTTTAAAAACAACATAGAACCCAAATGCAAAAAAAGAGAAAAATCCAACCTTTTATTTAAGTACATTACTTTGGTGGTAAAAAAATCACACATTTAGAAAAAAAAAAAAACTTGAAATCATGTGTGCCACAATTATTGGCACCCCTGATGTTAATACTTTGTACAACCTCCTTTTGCCAACAAGACAGCACTTAATCTCCTCCTATAACATTTCACAAGATTGGAGAACACAGAGAGAGGGATTTTTGACCATTCTTCTTTGCACAATCTTTCTAGATCATCCAGTGTCCTGGGTCCTCTCTTATGCACTCTTCTCTTTAGCTCGCCCCACAGGTTTTCGATTGGGTTGAGGTCTGGGGACTGAGATGGCCATGGGAGGACCTTGAGTTTGTGACTGCTGAACCACTTTTGTGTAGATTTTGCCACATGTTTTGGATCATTATCCTGCTGAAAGACCCAATGACGACCCATCTTCAGCTTTCTGGCAGAGGCCATCAGGTTTTTATTTAAAATATCCTGGTACTTCAAAGCGTTCATAATGCCATGCACCCTAACAAGGTTCCCAGGGCCTTTGGAAGAGAAACAGGCCCACAGCATCACAGATCCTCCACCATACTTCACGGTGGGCATGAGGTGCTTTTCGGCATACTCATCTTTTGTTTTACGCCAGACCCACTTAGAGTGTTTGTTGCCAAAAAGCTCAATCTTAGTCTCATCTGACCAAAGCACACGATCCCAGTTGAAGTCCCAGTACCGCTTAGCAAACTCCAGACGTTTACGTTTGTGAGTGTTAGTGAGAAAAGACTTTTTCCTTGCATGCCTCCCAAACAGCTTGTTGGCATGTAGAGAGCGTCTGATGGTTGTTTTGGAGACTCTGTGACCCCAAGATGCCACTCTTTGATGCAATTCTGTGACGGTGAGCTTGGGAAATTTTTTTACTTCTCTTACCATCCTCCTCACTGTGCGTTGTGGCAAGATAAACTTGGGACCTCTTCCAGCCTTGTTTGTCACTGTTCCAGTTGTTTTAAACTTCTTAATGATTCCTCTGATTGTAGATACCGGCAAGTTAAGGCGAGTGGCTATTTTCTTGTAGCCATTGCCTGACTTATGAAGGTCGACACACATCTGCCTTACTTGAATGGTGTGTTCTCTTGTCTTTGCCATGTTGACAAATGGGTAAGAGAATTAGGCCTCTGTGTCACGTCATATTTATACCCCAGGGAAACAGGAAATCATGAATTACTAATTAAAAGTCCCTAGATACCCTGACCAACCTTAGCAACTACAGAAAAATATATAAAAAAAAAAACACAATTAAATTTTTCAGAGGAATTGTTAGGGGTGCCAATAATTGTGGCACACATGATTTCAAGTTTTTTTTTTTTTTCTAAATGTGTGATTTTTTTACCACCAAAGTAATGTACTTAAATGAAAGGTTGGATTTTTCTCTTTTTTTGCATTTGGGTTCTATGTTGTTTTAAAAAAAAGGAGAATTTTTAGAAGTCCACGACCACATCTTAAACAGGGGTGCCAATAATTGTGGAGGGCACTGTAGTTCCCCATAATGACAAAGTAAATATCAAATGTACATATGTATTCAGACCCTTTACTTGGTACTTAGTTGAAGTTTTTTTTTTTCAACTATGAAATCATTGAGTCATTTTGGGTAAAACACATTATTCATTCAAATCCTCGAAGCTGAGTCAGGTTGGATGGGGACTGTCAGTGGTCAGTCACTTTCAGGTTTTTCCAGAGAAGTCAATAGAGTTAAGTTAGGGCTCTGATTGGGCGAATCGAGAACATTCACAGAGTTGTCCCTAAGCCACTCGTGTGCTGTTTTAGCTATGCTCTTATAGTTGTTTGTCATGTAGGAGGGTGAACCTTCTACCCAGTCTGAGGTCCTGAGTACTGTAGAATTTTTTTTATAAAGGATATCTATTTACATTGCTTCATTCAGCTTTCCCTCGATCCTGACAAATTGCCAAGTCCCAGCTGCAGAAAAGCACCCCCACAGCAGGCGATGAGCAGCGCCTGATTTCCTTCAGACATAACATTAAAAAGTGAGGCCAAACTGTTCAATCGTGGTTTCATCTTGTTTCACGCAGTCCTTTAGGTGCCTGTTGGCAAACTCCAAGCAGGCTTCCATGGGTTTTGCACGGAGGAAAGGCTTCTGTCTAGCCATTCTGCTATAAAGCCCAGATCAGTGATCCTTGTCCTTCTGGAACTTTATCACATTTCCACACAGGATCTCTGGAGCTCAGTCAGAGTGACCATAAGTTTATTGTTCACCTCCCTTACTAATGCACTTGCTCAGTTTGGCCAGGTGACTAGCTCTTGGAAGAGTCCTGGTTGTGCCACACTTCTTCCATATGAGATTTATGGAGGCCACTGTTTTGGGGAATCTTCAATGCAACTAATGTTTTGTAGTGTTGTAGATGTTTGCTCTGACATTAAGCAATAAAAAAAAGATTAAGCATGGACTAAGTAAACTTTGGTTTGTAAGACTTTACTTCATTAATGCCATGTCACACTATCGTACAGGATACATATGGCCGGTCAATTTTGAAACAGATTAATTCAGAGATGTAGAACATCACTGCAAATATACTGATGTGAATATAATGTACTTATTTATTGGGAGTTGTTAGCTCAGTGAGTTACTGATCAGAAGGGCAGGGGTTTAATTCCCGGGATTGCCAAGCTGCCTTCTTGGGGCTCTTTAACACACATGTACTAAACCATTTGTCTCTATATAAAACTGTGTTGTTTTTTCAATTATCTGATATGTGAGTGCATAATGTTTTTAAATTTTAAACAAAACATTAAAAGGTTAAGCAATAAAAGGCACTGTAAGAGGATGTCCGCAAACGTGCATTACATGTCTGAAATAAAATACGTTTTTTTTTAATCTTCTCTTTATTTCTACATCTAAAATATCTAAATAAAATGTCTGTGTTTACTTTTATATAATATCTAAAGGAGTGTTGAAGTACATCGATTTTCAATCCAAGGAGTGTGTATAATCGCAGCTGGAGCTCCTTTCTTGACTTGACTGAGGATCCATAACAAGAAAAATCGCACCACGCCGATAGTGTGGTCCTAGAGATTTCCACATTATTTGACCACTCCAAAAGGCCTCAGCATTTTTCCTGTGGCCCTGAAAGTCACAGCAGCTCTTGCCTGAAAGTCTTGGGGTTGGTCACAGGTGTAAGCCAGTCAGCTGTGAGGGGTACATGCATTTCTTCCACTTCAGACCGTCATGCTGAAGATAATATATAGTTTTCCCTACTCATCTTAGAGCTAGCTCAGAACAAAACATGAGTGTATATCGTAATAATGATTACCTGGGGTTTTAAGTTCAATAGACTGCACAGATATTTAGCTGTCTATTAAACCTTTTAGTGTTGTGAATCAATTGGGAGACTACTCCATTAAAATATAGTATCTTCTGTAATAGGTGATGATGGTGATGATGGCTATTCTTTAAAGCTGTGGCTGCATATATCATATGTTACACCAAATACAAGAAAGCAGCATGTTTACAACAGTGTTTTGAGCAGGGCCAAAATACTGAACACTCCTTTGGAATGTTAAAAATGTAGTTCAGGTGTTGGAATTGTTCTTGTGATACATTACAGTACAGGCTTAAGCTCTCTGGTACTTCACAACATTGCCACAGACGTCATTTTTCAACTCTCAATGAAGGCGTCATAGCACATTAGAAGGAGAGAAGTTTGCAGTTTCGTGAGCCATTTGAGGAGACTGAAAAGCAGCTAACTGAAGCAAGGGAGGTACAAGAAAAGCGACCTGCACAACTGGCTATACAAGTAAATGATGCACCAAAGAAAATTAGACATTGTAACCACTAAGTGTATTATTATGTATGTCATAGGCTACATGCACTCAGGGCTATAATGTTTTTCTATTTTGAAGTAGCTGGTAGCACTGTTAAACAAGTTTTGCATCGCCTACACAATCCATCTCCATCTCCTCCCAACTCCCAACTTTTGCAGATTTATTAAAAAAGAAAAACTGAAATATTACATGGTCCTAAGTATTCAGACCCTTTGCTCAGAATTTGGTAGAAGCACCCTTTTGATCTAATACAGCCATGAGTCATTTTGGGAAAGATGCAACAAGTTTTTCACACATGGATTTGGGGATCCTCTGCCATTCCTCCTTGCAGATCTTCTCCAGTTCTGTCAGGTTGGTTGGTAAACATTGGTGGACAGCCATTTTTAGGTCTCTCCAGAGATGCTCAATTGAGTTTAAGTCAGGGCTCTGGCTGGGCCTTTCAAGAACAGTCACAGAGTTGTTGTGAAGCCACGCCTTTGTTATTTTAGCTGTGTGCTTAGGGTCATTGTCTTGTTGGAAGGTAAACCTTCAGCCCAGTCTGAGGTCCAGAGCACTCTGGAGAAGGTTTTCGCTCAGGATATCGCTGTACTTGGCCGCATTCATTTTTCCCTCGATTGCAACCAGTCGTCCTGTCCCTGCAGCTGAAAAAAACCCCAACAGCATGATGCTGCCACCACCATTCTTCAATGTTGTGACTGTATTGGACGGGTGATGAGCGGTGCCTGGTTTTCTCCACACATACCGCTTTTAATTAAGGTTAAAATGTTCTATCTTGGTCTCATCAGACCAGAGAATCTTATTTCTCACCATCTTGGAGTCCTTCAGGTGTTTTTTAGCAAACTCCATGCTGGCTTTCATGTGTCCTGCACTGAGGTGAGGCTTCAATCAGGCCACTTTGCGGTTGACTTTCTACAACTTTCTCCCATTTCATGACTGCATCTCTGGAGCTCAGCCACAGTGATCTTTGGGTTCTTCTTTACCTCTCTCACCAAGGCTCTTCTCCGCCGATAGCTCAGTTTGGCTGGACAGCCAACTCTAGGAAGGGTTCTGGTCGTCCCAAACGTCTTCCATTTTAGGATTATGGAGGCCACTGTGCTCTTAGGAACCTTAAGTGCAGCAGCCTTGCAACAATTCTGTCTCTGAGATCTTCACGCAGTTCCTTTAACCTCATGATTCACATTTGCTCTGACATGCATTGTGATCTGTAAGGTATAGACAGGTGTGGGGCTTTCCTAATCAAGTCCAATCAGACAAACACATCAAACACAGCTGGACTTAAATAAAGGTGTAGAACCATCTCAAGGATGATCAGAAGAAATGATAGCACCTTAGTTAAATATATGAGTATTAATAAATATATTAATCAATCTGCAAAAATGTCAACAACTCTGTGTTTTTCTGTCAATATGGGGTGCTATGTGTACATTAATGAGGAAAAGAAATGAACTCAAATGATTTTAGCAAATGGCTGCAATATAACAAAGAGTAAAAATGTAAGGGGGTCTGAATACTTTCCGTGTATATCAGCACGGTTCTCTTCATTGCGGTTTACATGCCAGCACACAGTAGAAGTCTGTTTTGACCTCAAGATTAGTGTCAGGTGATGAGACGCCCATTTCATCTTGAAGACTGAAACACATCAATTTGTAGATATAAAAACAATGCAAACATAAATGTCTTTTTAGTAAGAGAGCTGATTTCCTGTAGAAAACCACACACACATGACATGATATTGAAGGAATAAAACACACCAAGGCATGCTGTTACGGATCATAAATAATGAACATTAACAATAACGGTGTGATGGTAATTCCACCCTAAAATAAAACACATCCCCCAAGGTTATTCTTCTTATAATACTGTATATCAATTTGCCAAATAATTACAATTTGTATGTAATAAATGAAGAGCAACACAATACTATCCATCAGTGTATAGTTGCATTTCTTGCATAAACTTTACACTCTAGAAAAAGAAATTCCTTGAATACATAGAAAATATACTTTGAAGTATTAGTAAACTGATTACCTTCTCATCATTGACTCTAAAAGAGCAGTTGCAGCTTGGGGATCTTTCTTTAAGTAGGCCTGACAAAAAGAGAAAGACTCCACAAAGCCGACCAGACCCGCAACCGTCATCTCCATCTTCAGTGAAATATTTGTAACCCTTCACAAAGAAGACGCAAGTTAAAAACAGAAGTTGAAATGGTTACCTAACAATCATTAGTTATGAGTCTATGGGTTTAAGAACCTGAACTTTGCGTTTAAGAAAATGTGATTTTAAGTAGATAAAAATTGGTATTTTTGAATTTGATGGCTGCAATAGTTTTTTTTTTAAATGGGACAGGGCCACGACTTCTATGATTTCCAAAAAGAATTCAAAAATTCTATTCGTTTATTTTCACTTTGTCTCAGTCAAATGATGAGCTCAACCTACAATTGTGGAGGTCAAAGTGAAGTGTGTTTTACAGACAGTGATTTTAGGAGGTGTTCTGAGCCCATCCAGTGATGTCCATTAAAAAAGCGTGCCTGATTTTAATATGCTGTGCTGCCTGAGGGCCCCGAAGATCACAGGAATCAGATATTGATTTTTGCTCTTGTGCACTGAGATTTCTCCAGATTCTCTAAATCTTTTGATGATATTGTGTACTCAACTCTGATTAGACATAAGTACTTTTACTACGACCAAATGCAGCTAGAAGTAAACATTTTCCAATTAAGTAGTGTCTCTGTATGGTCTTTTCGTCTCATTGTGAACAGGCCAAAACTTTGGTGTAATTATTGACTGTAGTCTTTTATTTGAGGCTCATGTAAATAACAATACCAAGATCGCCTTCTTTCACCTAAGAAATATTGCTAAAATTAGAGGATGCAGAAAAACTAGTTCATGCTTTTGTTACATCAAGATTAGACTATTGTAATGCTTTTCTTGTATGGTTGTTCGAGTAAGTGCACAAATAAGCTTTGGTTGGATTAGAATGCAGCAAGAGTCCTTACTAGATATAGAAAATATGACCACATCACCCCTGTTTTAATAAGTCTGCACTGGCTCCCAATTAAATCTCGCATTGGTTCTAAAAAATACTACTTCTGACGTATAAGGCACTTAACGGTCTCATGATCAACAATTCTCGAATCCTCAGAGGGTACTTTTCCATGAGTTATATATGACATGTGGTTTTGCATGGTTACATGAAGTACAGCTGTTATCACTGGTTGCCAGTTATTTCGACAATAATGGGTGTATGTTGAGTTATTTTTAAAGAAAAGTAAATATGTACTGCTATACAAGCTGCACATTGAGTACTCTTAAATATGTCCAAGTTTCATTTCTATAGTATTGTCCCTTAAGAAGAAATACTGAAATGACCAACCTGTGTTATTTATTTATTTTCCATTTTGTGCAGTGTGGAACAAAGGTTTTATTTTTGGCACGTACCTCTCTTTGTCAGGGAACGGTATAGCCTCAAACAAATCCTGAAGTCTACTGTTGGCTACTGCCACCGGAGGACTGGCATAAGGTTTGATAACCTTGCTCACCTAAAAAAAGACAAACAGATGATCAGATGAAATGTATTAATGCATTTCTATAATTCATTAATGAGTGGCAAATGCATTAACCCAATTTGTCACTGTCACTTTTATTTATCATTTACCTTTGAATGAGATCTATGTCAATTTCAAGAAATAAAGGGGATTGGTTGTGTAGACATCTGACTATAACACCCACATGTGATTGTCCAGATTTAGTCACTCTTTTTTTTTTTTTTTTTTTTTTTAATTCCACTCTTATGGAAAGGCTTCCAGCTATATTTTTGTGACCCTGGACCCTCTGCTACAAGAGCCTGGTGCACACTCAGTGTTCCAGTTCATCCCAAATGTGTTCTTCCACTTCTATCTTGGTAAACCATGTCTTAATGGATCTCTTTTTGTGCATATTGGCACCATATACTGGAATAGATTCATTATAATACTCTATAGAATCCAAATACAATCTAGACATCTGTGTGATTTCAACTTTTTTACTCCATATTGCATATCTTATTCTCACCCTGATTACCTCAAAACTACATGACTCATGAGCAAGGCTTTGCTTCTATGACAAAACTAGAATTGACCTTCATATTATAGCAAAGACTTAAGGTCCCAAAAGGTGTACAGGCAAGCAGTGTCCTTTCAATCTCACCTCTGAATAGATGTTGGTCAGTTTGTCACCACAGGAGCCATAAGACAGACTGAACTCATCAGTGTAGCCCAGAAGAGCAATACAACCATGAGGCTTCAACACACGTGCTGCCTCCTTCAGGAAACGCTCAGCGTCAAACCAGTGAGCTGCAGATGCTGCAGTCAGTAAATCCACAGAGCCATCGGGAAAGGGCAGATCCTCAGCTGGACCGGACCTGTGTTAAGCACAGGAACATTACCTTCTTCATTTCACTTTCTATTTCTTAATCTACTTGCTTGGTTTCATTGTCCTTCCACAATAAACTTTTAACATAAACCTAAGAAGAGGCAGCAGAAAAGGCTTTATAGCAGACCTGTAGGTGACATTGGCAAAACCTGGCACTGCCCTGGCTTCCTCCAACTGGCATTCGCTGACATCAATGCCCACCACTTTCTGGAAGTGAGGGGCCAGTAGACGAGTGTTCTGTCCCGTCCCGCAGCCCAGGTCCACAGCAAGTTCATGAGGAGGTCCTTTCTACCAAACAAACCACAACAAATAAATAAATAATTGAATTCATTAATTTTGCAGACACTCATATCTAACATGAAATACAACTCAGCTTAGAAGGTGAAAGTCACATGCCTTGCTATGTTATGGTGTGGCTCTTTAGCATGCTGATGGTGCTGGGATTTGAGTTTGCAATCTTAAGCCACAATAAGTAAAATGCAAACAGAGATGGAAATATGTATGAAGTAGATTCAGTTATATTACCCATTCCATGTTTAGCATTATTACAATGAACACACTGCAGTTATCTATTTGTCAGTGCTTGCATAAACAATTCTTGACAAAGTCTAAAACAAAAAGCCTATTTTTATGTACCGTATTTTCCGGACTATAAGCCGCTACTTTTTTCCCCACACTTTGAACCCCGCGGCTTAAACAACGAAGCGGCTAATTTATGAATTTTTCCTGGGTTTTTCCCGTTTCACAAACTTCAAGCCAAAAAACTGAGCGGCATAACATTAGATCAATGAAATTTCCGAACGGAAACGGAAAAACGCACTTCACCTGTGTTCTGAGCTGCACGGCATCGGGAGAAAAAACTTCCACGGATGGTGATTTTTAAACGCTCGACGATGCCAAAAGAAAAACTATTTTTGCAAGGAAGGAAGGAGGAAGACAGTGAACAATGACTTTCTTGGTAGGCTACTGTTTAGATACAAGCCGTTGTAACGCATTGAGTCTGGGTGAAGGGAGAGCTCACTAACTCCAGATGCAACAGAAATCATATAAGCACAGACAGGTTTCCAAAACCCGTGCTTTTTTATTTTTCTTGGCAACAGCGGTACGGGTTAGTTAAAGAAACTTAGAAATGAGCATCAGAAAATAATAAGGACATGTTCCTCGGTCTTGCACACATGCAGTAATACCGGAATCATGCGGCGACAGGCTATTCCCAAAATGCCGCTCTGCTCTTAAAGGAGCCACAACATATTTCACCCGTTACACGGTGTAACAGACGCTGTCTTTCGTTAAAGCCTGTGTAAAGTTCATTAGTTCAAAATAAAAATCTTTGTCCAATTCAGTGAGTTTGGCTTATATCTGGGTGCGCTTAATAATCCGGAAATTACGGTACATGCCTCTTTAAGGCCACAGCTAACCATCCTTGGAAATCATTAATTAATCTTAAGTAATCAGCTCACAACCCTAACCCAGTTTAGCTTATTAAACTTTGTCATTTTCTGGTGCTATACTTTTCTAAATAGTTTTTAAAGGCATATAAGTGAATACATTTGAATTTACTTCTGCCTTTGTGCCATTTCAGCCATTGTTGAGATTTGTGGGTATCATTACCTGCATACGAGCTGTGTCAAAAGCAAGTTTTGCACTTTATGTCTAATTATTATATGACTAAAAGATGATGTCTTTACTAAAAGATGATAATTACTTCAGTGCCTATTACACCATGTTTGCTCAACATTGCAGGAATGTTTGTAAGAAATTAGAGCATAACCTTCTTATAACCTATCGAAAATATTCGTAAGTATTATTATAATGTTCTGTATTAGCTACTTTTAAGAACGTATCATCAAAGCTAAGTTACGTAAGGTGTGGTGGTGTAGGAAGGAGCCCAAATTCATACATATGGTCTAGAGCTATATTTTGAACCAATGGTTAGTAGTATAGACATTAAAGACACAAGAATGCATAATCTATCCTACCTTTTTGTTAAGGTACTCCAGAATAAGATGCAAAACCGTTTCAGGTGGAATTATGCGATACTTCTGGTAAATTGAAGCATGGTGTTTCTCCTCAAAAAGTCTGTAGGCCATGGCAATCTTCTCTCATTCCAGTTTCTTAGCAGAGTGACTCAGCATTACTGCTGAGACTGCTTACACTCTGGCTAATCATTACTACAACAAAAAATGAGGAGAAAGAAAATAATCTACTGAAAATCACTTTGGTAACCATTATGTGCAATCACATATCCTTAATTACAGTGGAGACTATTGTAACCAGTGAGTACTTTTCCTGTGTAACAAAATATGTTTCTTCAACAATTTATCACATGCTTATTGTAGGTCTGTATTCAATCATACTGGAAAGCTTTTCTCTTGAATATTTGAAAAATTTTGTTTCATTATAAACATTATAATGACACTGTAAAAGAGGAAAAGCATGGGGGGGGGGGGGGGCAAAAGGCTGAATATTTTCCAACTGCTTTGGATATGTTTGTTTAATACTGACCACAAATGACTGATTACGAGTCAAACTGATTCTCACGTTCCCATACTTTGCAAGGACAAAAAAGTTGGGACACTGTACAAATTGTGAATGAAAAAGGAATGCAATAATTAAAAAAATCTCTATTTTAGTCACAATCAAATATAGATAACATATCAAATGTTGACATTTTGAAATGTCATGCCAAATATTGGCTCATTTTGGATTTCATGAGAGCTACACATTCCAATAAAGTTGGGACATGTAGCAATAAGAGGACGGAAAAGTTAAATGTACATATAAGGAACAGCTGGAGGACCAATTTTTTTAACTTATTAGGTCAATTGGCAACATGATTGGGTATAAAAAGAGCCTCTCAGGGTGGCAGTGTCTCTCAGAAGTCAAGATGGTCAGAGGATCACCAATTCCCCCAATGCTGCGGAGAAAAATAGTGGAGCAACATCAGAAAGGAGTTTCTCAGAGAAAAATTGCAAAGAGTTTAAAGTTATCATCATCTACAGTGCATAATATCATCCAAAGATTCATAGAATCTGAAACAATCTCTGTGCGTAAGGGTCAAGGCCAGAAAACCATACTGGATGCCTGTGATCTTCGGGCCCTTAGACGACACTGCATCACATACAGGAATGCTACTGTAATGGAAATCACAACATGGACTCAGGAATACTTCCAGAAAACATTGTCGGCCATTCTTTGTTGCCGGGTAAAATCTATAGGTCAAAAAAGAAGCCGTATCTAAACATGATCCAAAAGCGCAGGTGTTTTCTCTGGGCCAGGGCTCATTTAAAATGGACTGTGGCAAAGTGGAAAACTGTTCTGTGGTAAGACGAATTAAAGTTTGAAGTTCTTTTTGGAAAACTGGGACTAAAGAGGACAAGGACAACCCAATGGCTAGTGCATAAAGTTCAAAACTTAGCTTGAAAGCTTTCCAGTTTTCATTAGTATTCGTCAACTTTAATTCGTCCGGCGAACGGATGGAATTCGTCATTGTTAATCATTTATCCTGGTACCATGTATTGATGAGACTTACACACCGTATCACGTTCGGAACCCCGTTTATTCACTGCTGACGGTGTTACAGACAGTTAGAACTTAACTGTATTGGTAGCATTACACTGCCCTCTAGTGGCCGTCATATACAACTTATACATATTAATACAGTTTCATATAGGCGTCATAATGGTATTAAGAGGTGAATTGATTCAAGGTAGGACACTACGGAAGGCCTGGTTGTACATATAAATACACAAATACACTGATGTAATGGTTAATCGGTGTACAGTAAACAGTCGGTTGGAATAAAATAACCTCAGCATCTAAGCATCCCTACTTGTTTCATTTTACGTGAACAGACTGCGGACCATTCATTCATATTTAAATGATTATTTACAGAAACTCCACTTATCACTTATTACAGACACTGAAACCAAACTTTCTATAGAGGTCTAGCTTCCTTTCTCCCTGTGTGTGTGTGTGTGTGTGTGTGTGTGTGTGTGTGTGTGTGTGTGTGTGTGTGTGTGTGTTTGTGTATGTAAATATTTTTGCAGTTTCTTGTGTTGTGTAAAATAATTCAAATCCGACAAATAGAAATGGACTGGTAAGGCGGTAACGACAAATCACAGGTAATTCTCACGCCCTCGTTCCAGTAATTCTCGCGAAAATTCATGAATCTCGTAAAAAGACAAAATGTATTGCTGCAGTGCTCTTCATTCATTCTACTGTATATCCATCACGTGGTATCCTATAATTAAAATCCATATCATATGACGTATTTAAGACATAAAATGTATAGTGACATCGCCTGGTTTTAAAGCATGTTTTGGAAATATTTAAGATGAATATTTCATATAGCTGTGAATTTTGTGGTCAAGAAAATGAAACCATTTTGCATCTTTTTTTTCATTGTATTTACTCCAGATTATTTTGGGAGGATATGGATATTTGATGTACTGTTTTATACAAAATGTTAATTATGAACAACAACATATTATACATTTGTTTATTTTAGTAGGAAAATTCCATATTCATAGGAAAAAGCGGGCTCAATGTAGACACAAGTGGGTTGTGAGATGGAGGAGAAAGAAAAATTCTGGAGTGAGTTAGATGAAGTGGTAGAAGGTGAACCTAGGAATGAAAGATTGGTGATTGGGGCAGATTTAAATGGGCATTTGGGTGAAGGGAACAGAGGTGATGAGGAGGTGATGGGTAGATATGGCCTTAAGGAGAGGAATGTGGAAGGTCAGATGGTGATAGATTTTGCTGAAAGGATGGAAATGGCAGTGGTGAACAGGTATTTTAAGAAGAATGAGGATCATAGAGTGACATATAAGAGTGGAGGAAGAAGCACACAGGTGGACTATGTTCTATGTAGGAGAACGTGCACTTGAGGGGGATTTTCACTGCACAATTAACCTAAAGGAGATTGGAGACTGTAAGGCAGGGGTGTCAAACTCAGGCCCGCGGGCCAAATCTGTATTAGAGCTGGCCCGCCAGTATTTAGCGCATACACCGCTAATACTACAAATCCCAGAATGCTCTGTTAGTGCGCGGGTGCATCAGTCGAGACAGCTAAAAAAACTCTGCGTACTCAGCGCTGAATTTACCTGGAGATTTACCGACTTTGAAGCCCAGAAATGCAGATTTGAACTGCTCAGTAATCCGTTTGTGGTTGACGTGGAAAGCGCAACAACCAACCTCCAAATGGAGCTGATTGAACTCCAATGTAGAGACACGATCAAGTCAAAGCACGACTCTGTGTGTGCTGCACAGTTTCCATGTTTCCTCCCTGACACACTGCACCAACTCCGTGCCCAAGCTGCTCAAATCCTCACTGTGTTCAGCAGCACATATCTGTGTGTGTAACTGTTCTCTTTATTGAAGATGAACAAAACACCACTCAGGAGTCTCACTGATGAACATCTTCACTCAATCCTGAGGATTTCTTCAGCTCAGAGCCTAAACCCAGACACTTGCATCTAAGAAGAGATGCCAGATATCTGGTTTTAACCAATGTGCATCAGAGTAAATCAGAGTGTAGCTACTTAGCTTGAATGAATGTTGTCTTTATGCACTAATTCTACTCCAAGGCATGGACTGTTAATAGTTGAAAGATTGCTTTTTTTAATCGAAGGAAATTATTATTATTTTTGGTTGTTTTGTTGTTGGCCTGTGAAAAAATATTTACATTAAAAAGGAATTTAAAAGGCTAGAGAGAGATGGAGAGAGAGAGAGAGAGAGATAATAAAAAACGAATACCACTGATGTGTGTTTTATTTCAAATTTAATTTCGCATGTGCTTATAATATTAAACTTTGGGTGTTCCAGATTCAATGTTTATGCAAAACTAAAGTTTGTTTCCATTTGAAAACGTTCATCATTACACATCTGGAGAGACGGAAAACATGCACAATTGCAGACAAATTTTTTAGTTTGGCCCGCGACTTCGTCCCAGTTTTTAATTTTGGCCCACTGTTAATTTGAGTTTGACACCCATGCTGTAAGGTGTTGGCAGGGGACAGTGTAGCTAGACAGCATCGGATGGTGGTCTGTAGGATGGTTTGGTGTGTGTGTTTATGATTTACCAGAAACTTTCTTTACCTCCACTACACTCTTTCTGTACTCTTCCTTCAGGATCACCCCTACACCATTTTTCTTTGCATCCACACCATGATAGAACAGCCCCCCTCCAATGTTCCTGACCTTACTTCCTTTTCACTTTCACAATTAGAAATAACCGTAGTTCAAAGAGTGCCTTGTCATAAGTTAATTTGTGGCAGTTCTTACCTTCTTAATGTTTTTCTTGGCCCTCATTGTCTTATCCAAACGAAAGGGTAAGTACAAAGTCAATATTAGTGTTACTGTATCAAATTCATATCAGTCAGTTACAGCGGGGAAAATAAGTATTTGACACATCAGCATTTTTTATCAGTAAGGGGATTTCTAAGTGGGCTATTGACACAAAATTTCCACCAGATGTAGCCACCAAGCCAAATATTGAATTCATACAAAGAAATCAAACATTTAAGTATACAAGTTGAGTCATAATAAATAAAGTGAAATGACACAGGGAATAAGTATTGAACACATAAAGATAACAAGGTGCAAAATGGCATAGAAAGCCAGGAGATCACCTGAAATCTGTCAGTATTGAGAGAGAAACCCTGCACCCTATCAGTACTAATTGATATTAGCTGCTTTAGTCCTAATTGATGGCCTATAAAGGCTTCTCGTTACCCAGTAGGCACACAGGAAAGACTTCATGATGGGTGAAAGTAAAGAATCGCTCAAGATCTTTGTAATCTTATCAGTGAAAAGCATTTTGATGGAATGGTTTAGGTGCATTTCCAGAATGCTGAATGTTCCTGTGAGCACTGTGGGGCCATTATCCGGAAATGAAAAGAGCATCAGTTCACCATAAACCGGCCACGATCAGGAGCTCCACATAAGATCCCTGTCCGAGGAGTCCAAAGAATAATCAGGAGAGTTCACCAAGAGCCAAGAACCACTCGGGCAGAACTTCAGGAAGACCTTGCATCAGCAGGTACTGTTGTTTCAAAGAAAACTACAAGCAATGCACTGAACCGCCATGGCATCCATGCATGCTCACCACGCAAGACTCCATTGCTGAACAAAAAGCATGTTGAGATTAAAGTTTGGGAAAGAGCATTTGGAGAAGCCTGTGGATTATTGGGAGACTATAGTATGGTCAGATGAAAACAAAATTAAACTTTTTGGCAGTCATTCTACACACCATGTTGGAAAAAGAAATGGCACTGCCCACCACCCCAAGAACACCATACCAACAGTTAAGTTTGGGGGTGGAACCATCATGTTTGGGGCTGCTTTTCAGCGAGGGGTACCGGCAGACTTCATATTATTGAAGGCAAGATGAATGGAGAATGTACCAGGACATTCTGGATAAAAATTGCTGCCATCTACCAGAAAGCTGAAAACGAAAAGAGGGTGGACATTTCAGCAAGACAATAATCCCAAACACAAGGCCAAGGAAACAATGAAGTGGTTTTAAAGAAAGAAAATCAAGTTGCTTGAATGGCCCAGTCAATCACCTGACCTAAATCCCATAGAAATCTATGGAGAGAACTGAAGATCAAAGTTCATAAAAGAGGCCCAAGGAACCTTAGATTTAAGGTTTAAAGAGATTTAAAGACCATTTGTGTGGAAGAATGGGCCAGAATCACTCCTGAGCAATGCAGACGACTGGTCTCTCATAAAAGAGGCGTCTAGAAGCTGTAATCACCAACAAAGGCTTTTCTACAAAGTATTAAATAAAGTGTGTTCAATACTTATTCCCTGTGTCATTTCACTTTATTTGTTATGACTTAACTTGTATACTTAAATGTTCTGCTTTCTTTGTATGAATTCAATATTTGGCTTGATGGCTACATCCGGTGGAAATTTTGTGTCAATAGCCCACTTAGAAATCCCCTTACTGATAAAAATGCTGGTGTGTCAAATACTTATTTTCCCCGCTGTATGTAAAGAGAAAAGAAAGAGGGAGAGGGGGAGAGAGAGAGAGAGAGAGAGAGAGAGCTGTTGAATAAAAATTTTTGCTGTTAGATTTAGAAAAAAAACACTGCATGTACATAAGTATAACAGGTTGTTAGGCATGATGACGGAGTAGAGGATCCAAGTGCGAACTTTATTTAGAGATTGGTCAACCAGGCAGGGTCAATAACAGCAAAAAGTAATATGCAAGGATAGACAAAAGGGCAATCCAAAAAGGCATGGCAGGCAAAAAACAATAATGAAACAAGGTCAAATGCATAAAGGCAATGAAACAAAAAAAACATAGAGAATACAACACATTAATTCAACAATGGAGAGCAAGAACATACGTGGGTGTGTCCATTTTAAAGTCATCCTGCTGGGAATTGGAGGAGTATGTAATTGGTTCCCAGGCATGGGCTTCTGGGAACTGCAGCCCGATAGGACACAGTCTTAGTAGTCATGGCGCACTCTGGTGGAGAGTGGGATAAACGACTGCGTGGAAATTAGCATTCAAGATAAAAGCTAATAAGGAGAACAACAACAAAAGCGCACTTGCCAAGATTAAAGATCGAACTCACAACCTTTAGAATATGAGATTAACGTGCTACCTACTTTTTTTCTTTAGTGTAAAAAGATATTTGACCTGGTTTAGGCCAACTACTGTGCCAATATACTGTCCAAACTGACTCTAAGACATATTCATGTTATGACAAACCTCTGAATCTGAAATTTCTGGGGAGTTAAACCACTACAAACAGTATGACAATGTTTTTAGATCGTAGGAAATCACAGCAGTTTGGCACCCAATTACAGCAATAAAAAGGAGATGCAACTAACCAACATTAGGCACCAATGTCCTAAGTTATAAAAAATTTAACCAGTTCAACATGCATGGGTCCAAGAGCAAACGATCTAGGCAATCTGAATACTCTTGCTCTTACCCATGCACGTTGTATTGGTTTAATATAAGAGATTTTTAAATCATATTTAGAACAATTACTATACCATTGGACTGTTCACTTTGGATTTAAGACATACCCATGTAATCTGATTAACTGATTTAGAGCAACTCCTGTACCAATGTTAATCATATTTAGAACAATTACTATACCATTGGACTGTTCACTTTGGATTTAAGACATACCATGTAATCAACACCTCAGAATCTACCATTGCCTGGCAGTTAAATCAACACAAGCAGTCTATAAATGGTTGTGCCGATGAGACAAAACAGTTGTACCCATGTTCCTAATCTTTGCTAATCAAAACATTAGTGTGGCTTTGAATGTGACCCATTAATGTATATTTGTTTTATATCAGAGATTTCTAAAATCTTTTGTAGAACAATTGTTGTACCACTGGACTGTGCGCTTTGGTTGTAAGAGAAACCTCTTGTAATCAAGAACTCGGAATCTGCGTTGCTGCCAGTTGAATCAACACAAGCAGTATATAATTGTTTGTGCGATGAGACGAAACACTTGTAGCTGTTTTACTTGATTTTTGTTGCAGTTTGTCTGCCTGTAGAACCACTAGCACTGATGGAGATTTCAAAAGAAAACTTGCCTCGTGTGAGGATCGAATTTACGACCTTCAGATTATGAGACTGACGCGCTACCTACTGCGCTAACGAGGCGACCTGGCCAAAGGCGTTACTAGGAACCCCCGCTCTGAGAATGTAATACAATAAAGGCCCTGTTGGCTGTTGTTTTTCTTTTGTGTAAAAAGATTGGACCCATGCATGTTGTATTGGTTTAATATAAGAGATTTTTAAATCATATTTAGAACAATTACTATACCATTGGACTGTTCACTTTGGATTTAAGACATACCCATGTAATCAACACCTCAGAATCCACCATTGCCTAACAGTTGAATCGACACAAGCAGTCTATAAATGGTTGTGCCGATGAGACAAAACAGTTGTGCCATGTTCCTAATCTTTGCTAATCAAATTATTGTGGGCTTTGGATGTGTGAGCACAAAGTATGGAATGATTCTGTGTCAGGAATATTTGTTGGAACATCCGATTAGGGTACAGCAACGTTTTGGTCAAATGAGTAGAACCATGTGGAACAAGAGGAGATTTTTTTGAAACTGCGCCCAACAAAGCATTTCGGGTTAGGACGAAAGCACGGACATGTCACATGCGATATGGCTCTTCAATCTACCTAGTGTAAAATGAAAGTTACTAGCAAGACAAAAGAAAAAGCTAGAAGGCACTCAAGCACCAAAAGACAACTGCATCAGGCACTGCTGGGATTCAAACCCAGGATCTCCTGTTTACTAGACAGGCACTTTAACCAACTAAGCCACAGCACCTTGCTGACAGACAGCAAATGCTCAGCCAGCTGTTGAATGGGAATTCTTTGCTCTACGATTTAGGGGGAAAAGTGCATGGACATATTCATTCAAACTAACAGCTAATAAGGAAGAAGCATGAATTAGATTTTTGTCTTAATGCTAGTCCTACCATTAATTTCAGACTTGCTAAGATCCTCAACAGAAAATATGATCAAATACAAATATAGTTAAGATACATATTGACAAACAATAGCCATGCCATAGCAGTGAAAACATTCTATCTAATATCTGATCATAGTCTCAACAAACCACTAAAATTCTGTTGAAATTAGCATGCAACACACAACTGTTGACAGCAATTGCTCTGAGGGTCCTATTCTTTCAGCAATAACAAAGCAGTGCTGCAACTAACAAACATTGGGCACCACTGTCCTTAGTGGTAGGAGCAATTGATCTTGATTGTTTGCTCATGGACCCATGAATGTATATTTGTTTATATAAGAGATTTCTGAAATCTTTTGTAGAACAATTGTTGTACCACTGGACTGTGCGCTTTGGTTGTAAGAAAACCTCTTGTAATCAAGAACTCGGAATCTGCCATTGCCTGCCAGTTGAATCAACACAAGCAGTATATAATTGTTTGTGCCGATGAGACAAAACACAGTATAATTGTTTGTGCCGATGAGACAAAACACTTGTGCTGTTTTACTTTGATTTTTGTTTGCAGTTTGTCTGCCTGTAGAACCACTAGCAGTGATGGAGATTTCAAAAGAAAACTTGCCTCGTGTGAGGATCGAACTCACGACCTTCAGATTATGAGACTGATCGCGCTACCTACTGCGCTAACGAGCGACCTGGCCAAAGGTCGTTACTAGGAACCCCCGCTCTGAGAATGTAATACAATAAAGGCCCTGTTGGCTGTTTTCTTTTGTGTAAAAAGATTTTTTAACTGATTTAGAGCAACTGCTGTACCAATGTACTGTCCAAACTGACTGTACGGTATATCCATGTTATTACAAACCTCGGAATCTGAGCTTGCTAGGGCGTTGTACCACACAAACAGTTTGCTCATTGATAAAAAGGCCTATAATGTTTGTTGTTGAAATCACAGCACAGTCGTACCCGATTTACCTGATTTTCATTGCAGTTTGTATGGCCATGGTACCACGCTTCAGCAATGACAAAGGGGACCGCAACTAACCAACATTAGGCACCAATGTCCTAAGTGGTATTCACTGACCTAGATCGTTTGCTCTTGGACCCATGCATGTTGTATTGGTTTAATATAAGAGATTTTAATCATATTTAGAACAATTACTATACCATTGGACTGTTCACTTTGGATTTAAGACATACCCATGTAATCAACACCTCAGAATACACCATTGCCTGGCAGTTGAATCAACACAAGCAGTCTATAAATGGTTGTGCCGATGAGACAAAACAGTTGTGCCATGTTCCTAATCTTTGCTAATCAAACATTATTGTGGGCTTTGGATGTGTGAGCACAAAGTATGGAATGATTCTGTGTCAGGAATATTTGTTGGAACATCCGATTAGGGTACAGCAACGTTTTGGTCATATGAGTAGAACCATGTGGAACAAGAGGAGATTTTTTTGAAAACTGCGAACAACAAAGCATTTCGGGTTAGGACGAGAAGCACAGACATGTCACATGCGATATGGCTCTTCAATCTACCTAGTGTAAAATGAAAGTTACTAGCAAGACAATTAAAAAATGCACAACGACTCTGGTGGGACTCGAACCCACAACCTTTGAAAAGCTTTACCGCTGAGTCTAGAAGTCCAATGTGCTATCCATTGCGCCACAGAGCCGCTACGTTGCAGTGGTCTGTATTTTACTACCTCGGAACTGTTTATCTCAACGGATGGCTCGTAGTCTGTTTAAAATCACTTTTTTTTTCTCCATTCTAACAAATACTATCAAGCTTTCAAAAGTGTCAGAGAAAAGCCTGCAATTCACCATTCAGTGCCCCAGAGAAACCAACTTATCCACTTGCAATTTCTATCTCAAGCAATAAAGAAAAAGCTGGAAGGCACTCAAGCGGAAGCACCAAAGGACAACTGCATCAGGCACTGCTGGGATTCGAACCCAGGATCTCCTGTTTACAAGACAGGCACTTTAACCAACTAAGCCACAGCACCTTGCTGCCAGACAGCAAATGCTCAGCCAGCTGTTGAATGGGAATTCTTCACTCTAAGATTTAGGGGGAAAAAGTGCATGGACATATTAATTCGAGCTAACAGCTAATAAGGCAGAAGCATGAATTAGATTTTTGTCTTAATGCTAGTCCTACCATTAATTTCAGACTTGCTAAGGTCCTCACAGAAAATATGATCAAATACAAATATAGTTAAGATACATATTGACAAACAATAGCCATGCCATAGCAGTGAAAACGTTCTATCTAATATCTGATCATAGTCTCAACAAACCACTAAAATTCTGTTGAAATTACATGCAACACACAACTGTTGACAGCAATTGCTCTGAGGGTCCTACTCTTTCAGCAATAGCAAAGCAGTGCTGCAACTAACAAACATTGGGCACCACTGTCCTTAGTGGTAGAGCAATTGATCTTGATTGTTTGCTGATGGACCAATGAATGTATATTTGTTTTATATAAGAGATTTCTAAAATCTTTTGTAGAACAATTGTTGTACCACTGGACTGTGCGCTTTGGTTGTAAGAGAAACCCCTTGTAATCAAGAACTCGGAATCTGCCGTTGCCTGCCAGTTGAATCAACACAAGCAGTATATAATTGTTTGTGCCGATGAGACGAAACACTTGTAGCTGTTTTACTTGATTTTTGTTGCAGTTTGTCTGCCTGTAGAACCACTAGCAGTGATGAGATTTCAAAAGAAAACTTCCTCCTGTGAGGATCGAACTCACGACCTTACATTATGAGACTGACGCGCTACCTACTGCGCTAACAAGGCGACCTGGCCGTTACTAGGAACCACTGCTTGAGAATAATACAATAAAGGCCCTGTTGGCTGTTTTTTTCTTTTGTGTAAAAATATTTTTTAACTGATTTAGAGCAACTGCTGTACCAATGTACTGTCCAAACTGACTGTACGGTATATCCATGTTATTACAAACCTCGGAATCTGAGCTTGCTAGGGCGTTGTACCACCACAAACAGTTTGCTCATTGATAAAAAGGCCTATAATGTTTTGTGTTGAAATCACAGCACAGTCGTACCTGATTTACCTGATTTTCATTGCAGTTTGTATGGCCATGGTACCACGCTTACATCAATAACAAAGGGGAGCTGCAACTAACCAACATTAAGCACCAATGTCCTAAGTGGTATTCAGCTGACCTAGATCGTTTGCTCTTGGACCCATGCATGTTGTATTGGTTTAATATTAGAGATTTTTTTTAAATCATATTTAGAACAATTACTATACCATTGGACTGTTCACTTTGGATTTGAGATATACCCATGTAATCAACACCTCAGAATCTACCATTGCCTGGCAGTTGAATCAAACAACAGTCTATAAATGGTTGTGCAGATGCAACAAAACAGTTGTGCCCATGTTCCTAATCTTTGCTAATCAAAACATTAGTATGGGCTTTGGATGTGTGATTCTGTGTCAGGAATATTTGTTGGAACATCAGATTAGGGTACAGCAACGTTTTGGTTAAATGAGTAGAACCATGTGGAACAAGAGGAGATTTTTTTGAAAACTGCGCCCAACAAAGCATTTCGGGTTAGGACGAGAAGCAAGGACATGTCACATGCGATATGGCTCTTCAATCTACCTAGTGTAAAATGAAAGTTACTAGCAAGACAAGTAAAAAATGCACAACGACTCTGGTGGGACTCGAACCCACAACCTTTGAATAGCTCTACCGCTGAGTCTAGAAGTCCAATGCGCTATCCATTGCGCCACAGAGCCCCTATGTTGCAGAGGTCTGTATTTTACTATCTCGGAACTGTTTATCTCAACGGCTGGCTCGTAGTTTGTTTAAAATCACTGGTTTTTTTCCCATTGCTAACAAATACTATCAAGCTTTCAAAAGGGTCAGAGCAAAGCCTGCAATTCACCATTCAGTGCCCCAGAGAAACCATCTTATCCACTTGCAATGTTCTATCTCAAGCCATAAAGAAAAAGGTGGAAGGTACTCAAGAGAAGCACCAAAGGACAGCTGCATTAGGCACTGCTGGGATACGAACCTAGGAGCTCCTGTTTACTAGACAGGCACTTTAACCAACTAAGCCACAGTGCCTTGCTACCACACAGCAAATATTCAGCCAGCTGTTGAATAGGAATTCTTCGCTCTAAAATTTAGGGGGAAAAAAGTGCAGCTAATAAGGCAGAAGATGAATTAGATGTTTGTCTTAATGCTAGTCCTACCATTAATTTTAGACTTGCTAAGGTCCTCAACAGAAAATATGATCAAATACAAATATAGTTAAGATACATATTGACAAACAATAGCCATGCCATAGCAGTGAAAACGTTCTAGCTAATATCTGATCATAGTCTCAACAAACCACTAAAATTCTGTTGAAATAAGCATGCAACACACAACTGTTGACAGCAATTGATCTGAGGGTCCTACTCTTCCAGCAGTAACAAAGCAGTGCTGCAACTAACAAAAATTGGGCACCACTGTCCTTAGTGGTAGGAGCAATTGATCTTGATTGTTTGCTCATGGACCCATGAATGTATATTTGTTTTATATAAGAGATTTCTAAAATCTTTTGTAGAACACTTGTTGTACCACTGGACTGTGCACTTTGGTTGTAAGAGAAACCCTTGTAATCAAGAACTTGGAATCTGCCATTGCCTGCCAGTTGAATCAACACAAGCAGTATATAATTGTTTGTGCCGATGAGACGAAACACTTGTAGCTGTTTTACTTGATTTTTGTTGCAGTTTGTCTGCCTGTAGAACCACTAGCAGTGATGAAGATTTCAAAAGAAAACTTGCCTCGTGCGAGGATCGAACTCACGACCTTCAGATTATGAGACTGACGCGCTACCTACTGCGCCAACAAGGCGACCTGGCCATTACTAGGAACCACCGCTCTGAGAATGTAATACAATAAAGGCCCTGTTGGCTGTTCTTTTTCTTTTGTGTAAAAAGATTTTTTAACTGATTTAAAGCAACTGCTGTACCAATGTACTGTCCAAACTGACTGTACAGTAAATCCATGTTATTACAAACCTCGGAATCTGAGATTGCTAGGGCGTTGTACCACCACAAACAGCTTGCTCATTGATAAAAAGGCCTATAATGTTTTGTGTTGAAATCACAGCACAGTCGTACCTGATTTACCTGATTTTTATTGCAGTTTGTATGGCCATGGTACCACGCTTACATCAATAACAATGGGGAGCTGCAACTAACCAACATTAAGCACCACTGTCCTAAGTGGTATTCAGCTGACCTAGATGGTTTGCTCTTGGACCCATGCATGTTGTATTGGTTTAATATAAGAGATTTTTAAATATTTTAGAACAATTACTATACCATTGGACTGTTCACTTTGGATTTAAGACATACCCATGTAATCAACACCTCAGAATCAACCATTGCCTGGCAGTTGAATCAACACAAGCAGTCTATAAATGGTTGTGCCGATGAAACAAAACAGTTGTGCCCATGTTCCTAATCTTTGCTAATCAAAACATTATTGTGGTCTTTGGATGTGTGAGCACAAAGCAGTAAATAATTGTTTGTGCCGATGAGACGAAACACTTGTAGCTGTTTTACTTGATTTTTGTTGCAGTTTGTCTGCCTGTAGAACCACTAGCAGTGATGAAGATTTAAAAAAGAAAACTTGACTTGTGTGAGGATCGTATTCACAAACGTCAGATTATGAGACTGACGCGCTTCCTACTGCACTAACGAGGCGACCTGGCCGAAGCCTAGGAACCACTGCTCTGAGAATGTAATACAAAAAAGGTCCTGTTGGCTGTTGTTTTTTTTTGTGTAAAAATATTTTTGACCTGATTTAGACCAACTGCTGTACCAATGTACTGTCCAATATGACTCTAAGGTATATCCATGTTATTACAAACCTCGGAATCTGAGATTGCTAGGGCATTGTACCACCACGTACTTTGTTTAAAATCACTATTATTTACATTGCTAACAAATACTATCAAACTTCAAAAGGGTCAGAGCAAAGCCTGCAATTCACTATTTAGTGCTCCAGAGAAACCATTTCATCCACTTACAATTTTATATCTCAAGCTACTTAGATCTCGTGGGGCATCGGTAGTATGTCTGACTCCTGATCCAAGCGTTGCTACTTCGAATCATGTCACGGTCATAGTTGCTGGACTCTTGCTTTTTGGCCTCTATTAGCAGCTGCTCTATCTTTGATTGTCCAATGTGGGGACTTTGAATTTCTCCAAAGTGTAGTCTCATTAAATTGATGTTAGTACATTATAACCCTCCTATAACATGTTACCAAACTTTGTCAATTTGCTCTATCTGAAAAAAAGATAACTCTGCAAATAGTGACTGAGATGTATTCACAATTCTAGTGTCAGTGACACCTCAAATAATGTCAAAGTATGTTTGAACCAATGATATTTGCATGGGAGGATCATGGCAATATCTTTTGGGTTCAAACAAAGACGACTATTGTCAGAGCCATTGGTTGGTCAAAATGAACACCATAAAGGATGCTTTCCACAGTGAGACTAAACCATAATTTGCTAATGTATGGGTAAGATTTGGAAAGCATGTGGAAATGTAAGAGCCCGTACTCTGTGCAAGAAAATATTAACATGGCATTTCAACATTAAGGAAGATTTAGACAAGCTTTGGATTATCCTACCAACAAGAACCAGCCACCCATTGGCTTTTTAACACCCAAACAGGAACTTGAACCCTGGACCCTCAGATTAAAAGTCTGATGCTCTACCGACTGAGCTATCCGGGTTCTGCTCAGGTATCTGCTTCGAACCTAGAACAGTTGCGACACCTGGCCTCAATAAATACTTGTCTCTGTGCTGGCTCAGAGGGCGAATCTCAGGAGTTTCTTTGAGTTTCTTTCAATAGTTTAATGTGCCTGTTTTGCAAGACACCCACAATGGAGGTTATCCCCTTTTTCATGTCCAATAGCAGTATTCAAGGATGCAGGCTAGTTGAAAAATGTGACTATGTATAACTCACATAAAAAGCACCTTAAAAGCTCCTTTGCCAATCTTTGTCCATAGTCTTATATATAGCATTTGCTTTTTGCAAACTAACTTTACATTTCATCACTGACCAAATGACTGACACTGAGTGCATTATTTCACTGTATAGTGTAACAGATTGTTTCCTTTACATATGAAATGTAACTCCTGAATCTTACTTACACCAACAATCAGGGACTTGAAATGCGGGAAATGTCAGAGCCTGCAACCTGAGTGTCAGACTCAATTTGTCATTACAACCGCGACGAGAAAAATGCAAAGCCTTTTCTGGCCCATGAGGCTGGTCAAAACAGCCTCTCGGACCTCGTGGCGCAACGGTAGCGCGTCTGACTCCAATCAGAAGGTTGCGTGTTCGAATCACGTCGAGGTCATGGTTGCTGGACTCTTGCTTTTGGCCTTTATTAGCAGCTGCTCTATCTTGATTGTCCAATGTGGAGACTTTGAATTTGTCCAAAGTGTAGTCTGTCTCATCAAATTAACGTTAGTACATTATAACCCTCCTATAACATGTTACCAAACTTTGTCAATTTGCTCTAGCTGAAAAAAAGATACCTCTGCAAATAGTGACTAAGATGTATTCACAATTCAAGTTTCAGTGACACCTCAAATAATGTCACAGTCAAAGTATGTTTGAACCAATGATATTTGCATGGGAGGATCATGGCAATATCTTTTGGGTTCAAACAAAGACTACTATTGTCAGAGCCATTGGTTGGTCAAAATGAACACCATAAAGGATGCTTACCACAGTGAGACTAAACCATAATTTGCTAATGTATGGGTAAGACTTGGAAAGCATGTGGAAACGTCAGAGCCCGTACTCTGTGCAAGAAAAAAATCTCATGGAATTTTGACATCAAGGGAAGATTCAAACAAGCTTTGGATCATCCACCACCAAGAATGGTCAGCCGTTGGCTTTTTAACGCCCGAACAGGGACTTGAACCCTGGACCCTCAGATTAAAAGTCTGATGCTCTACCGACTGAGCTATCCGGGCTCTGCTCAGGTATCTGCTTCGAACCTAGAACAGTTGCGACACCTGGCCTAAATAAATACTGTCTCTGTGCTGGCTCAGAGGGCGAATCTCAGGAGTTTCTTTGAGTTTTTTTCAATAGTTTAATGTGCCTGTTTTGCAAGACGCCCACCATGAAGGTTATCCCCTTTTTCATGTCCAACAGCAGTATTCAAGGATGCAGGCTAGTTGAAAAATGTGACTATGTATAACTCACATAAAAAGCACCTTAAAAGCTCCTTTGCCAATCTTTGTCCATAGTCTTATATATAGCATTTGCTTTTTGCAAACTAACTTTACATTTCATCACTGACCAAATGACTGACACTGAGTTCATTATTTCACTGTATAGTGTAACAGATTGTTTCCTTTACATATGAAATGTAACTCCTGAATCTTACTTACACCAACAATCAGGGACTTGAAATGCGGGAAATGTCAGAGCCTGCAACCTGAGCGTCAGACTCAATTTGTCATTACAACCGCGACGAGAAAAATGCAAAGCCTTTTCTGGCCCATGAGGCTGGTCAAACAGCCTCTCGGACCTCGTGGCGCAACGGTAGCGCGTCTGACTCCAGATCAGAAGGTTGCGTGTTCGAATCACGTCGAGGTCATGGTTGCTGGACTCTTGCTTTTGGCCTTTATTAGCAGCTGCTCTATCTTGATTGTCCAATGTGGAGACTTTGAATTTGTCCAAAGTGTAGTCTGTCTCATCAAATTAACGTTAGTACATTATAACCCTCCTATAACATGTTACCAAACTTTGTCAATTTGCTCTAGCTGAAAAAAAGATACCTCTGCAAATAGTGACTAAGATGTATTCACAATTCAAGTTTCAGTGACACCTCAAATAATGTCACAGTCAAAGTATGTTTGAACCAATGATATTTGCATGGGAGGATCATGGCAATATCTTTTGGGTTCAAACAAAGACTACTATTGTCAGAGCCATTGGTTGGTCAAAATGAACACCATAAAGGATGCTTACCACAGTGAGACTAAACCATAATTTGCTAATGTATGGGTAAGACTTGGAAAGCATGTGGAAACGTCAGAGCCCGTACTCTGTGCAAGAAAAAAATCTCATGGATTTTGACATCAAGGGAAGATTCAAACAAGCTTTGGATCATCCACCACAAGAATCAGTCAGCCGTTGGCTTTTTAACGCCCGAACAGGGACTTGAACCCTGGACCCTCAGATTAAAAGTCTGATGCTCTACCGACTGAGCTATCCGGGCTCTGCTCAGGTATCTGCTTCGAACCTAGAACAGTTGCGACACCTGGCCTAATAAATACTTGTCTCTGTGCTGGCTCAGAGGGCGAATCTCAGGAGTTTCTTTGAGTTTTTTTCAATAGTTTAATGTGCCTGTTTTGCAAGACGCCCACCATGAAGGTTATCCCCTTTTTCATGTCCAACAGCAGTATTCAAGGATGCAGGCTAGTTGAAAAATGTGACTATGTATAACTCACATAAAAAGCACCTTAAAAGCTCCTTTGCCAATCTTTGTCCATAGTCTTATATATAGCATTTGCTTTTTGCAAACTAACTTTACATTTCATCACTGACCAAATGACTGACACTGAGTCATTATTTCACTGTATAGTGTAACAGATTGTTTCCTTTACATATGAAATGTAACTCCTGAATCTTACTTACACCAACAATCAGGGACTTGAAATGCGGGAAATGTCAGAGCCTGCAACCTGAGCGTCAGACTCAATTTGTCATTACAACCGCGACGAGAAAAATGCAAAGCCTTTTCTGGCCCATGAGGCTGGTCAAAACAGCCTCTCGGACCTCGTGGCGCAACGGTAGCGCGTCTGACTCCAGATCAGAAGGTTGCGTGTTCGAATCACGTCGAGGTCATGGTTGCTGGACTCTTGCTTTTGGCCTTTATTAGCAGCTGCTCTATACTTGATTGTCCAATGTGGAGACTTTGAATTTGTCCAAAGTGTAGTCTGTCTCATCAAATTAACGTTAGTACATTATAACCCTCCTATAACATGTTACCAAACTTTGTCAATTTGCTCTAGCTGAAAAAAAGATACCTCTGCAAATAGTGACTAAGATGTATTCACAATTCAAGTTTCAGTGACACCTCAAATAATGTCACAGTCAAAGTATGTTTGAACCAATGATATTTGCATGGGAGGATCATGGCAATATCTTTTGGGTTCAAACAAAGACTACTATTGTCAGAGCCATTGGTTGGTCAAAATGAACACCATAAAGGATGCTTACCACAGTGAGACTAAACCATAATTTGCTAATGTATGGGTAAGACTTGGAAAGCATGTGGAAACGTCAGAGCCCGTACTCTGTGCAAGAAAAAAAATCTCATGGAATTTTGACATCAAGGGAAGATTCAAACAAGCTTTGGATCATACCACCACCAAGAATGAGTCAGCCGTTGGCTTTTTAACGCCCGAACAGGGACTTGAACCCTGGACCCTCAGATTAAAAGTCTGATGCTCTACCGACTGAGCTATCCGGGCTCTGCTCAGGTATCTGCTTCGAACCTAGAACAGTTGCGACACCTGGCCTAAATAAATACTTGTCTCTGTGCTGGCTCAGAGGGCGAATCTCAGGAGTTTCTTTGAGTTTTTTTCAATAGTTTAATGTGCCTGTTTTGCAAGACGCCCACCATGAAGGTTATCCCCTTTTTCATGTCCAACAGCAGTATTCAAGGATGCAGGCTAGTTGAAAAATGTGACTATGTATAACTCACATAAAAAGCACCTTAAAAGCTCCTTTGCCAATCTTTGTCCATAGTCTTATATATAGCATTTGCTTTTTGCAAACTAACTTTACATTTCATCACTGACCAAATGACTGACACTGAGTTCATTATTTCACTGTATAGTGTAACAGATTGTTTCCTTTACATATGAAATGTAACTCCTGAATCTTACTTACACCAACAATCAGGGACTTGAAATGCGGGAAATGTCAGAGCCTGCAACCTGAGCGTCAGACTCAATTTGTCATTACAACCGCGACGAGAAAAATGCAAAGCCTTTTCTGGCCCATGAGGCTGGTCAAAACAGCCTCTCGGACCTCGTGGCGCAACGGTAGCGCGTCTGACTCCAGATCAGAAGGTTGCGTGTTCGAATCACGTCGAGGTCATGGTTGCTGGACTCTTGCTTTTGGCCTTATTAGCAGCTGCTCTATCTTTGATTGTCCAATGTGGAGACTTTGAATTTGTCCAAAGTGTAGTCTGTCTCATCAAATTAACGTTAGTACATTATAACCCTCCTATAACATGTTACCAAACTTTGTCAATTTGCTCTAGCTGAAAAAAAGATACCTCTGCAAATAATGACTAAGATGTATTCACAATTCAAGTTTCAGTGACACCTCAAATAATGTCACAGTCAAAGTATGTTTGAACCAATGATATTTGCATGGGAGGATCATGGCAATATCTTTTGGGTTCAAACAAAGACTACTATTGTCAGAGCCATTGGTTGGTCAAAATGAACACCATAAAGGATGCTTACCACAGTGAGACTAAACCATAATTTGCTAATGTATGGGTAAGATTGGAAAGCATGTGGAAACGTCAGAGCCCGTACTCTGTGCAAGAAAAAAAATCTCATGGAATTTTGACATCAAGGGAAGATTCAAACAAGCTTTGGATCATTCCACCACCAAGAATGAGTCAGCCGTTGGCTTTTTAACGCCCGAACAGGGATTTGAACCCTGGACCCTCAGATTAAAAGTCTGATGCTCTACCGACTGAGCTAACCGGGCTTGCTCATGTATCTGCTTCGAACCTAGAACAGTTGCGACACCTGCCTAAATAAATACTTCTCTCTTGCTGGCTCAGAGGGTGAATCTCAGGAGTTTCTTTGAGTTTTTTTCAATAGTTTAATGTGCCTGTTTTGCAAGACGCCCACCATGAAGGTTATCCCCTTTTTCATGTCCAACAGCAGTATTCAAGGATGCAGGCTAGTTGAAAAATGTGACTATGTATAACTCACATAAAAAGCACCTTAAAAGCTTCTTTGCCAATCTTTGTCCATAGTCTTATATATAGCATTTGCTTTTTGCAAACTAACTTTACATTTCATCACTGACCAAATGACTGACACTGAGTTCATTATTTCACTGTATAGTGTAACAGATTTTTCCTTTACATATGAAATGTAACTCCTGAATCTTACTTACACCAACAATCAGGGACTTGAAATGCAGGAAATGTCAGAGCCTGCAACCTGAGCGTCAGACTCAATTTGTCATTACAACCGCGACGAGAAAAATGCAAAGCCTTTTCTGGCCATGAGGCTGGTCAAACAGCCTCTCGGACCTCGTGGTGCAACGGTAGCGCGTCTGACTCCAGATCAGAAGGTTGCGCGATCGAATCACGTCGAGGCATTGTTGCTGGACTCTTGCTTTTGGCCTTCATTAGCAGCTGCTCTATCTTTGATTGTCTAATTGGAGACTTTGAATTTGTCCAAAGTGTAGTCTGTCTCATCAAATTAACGTTAGTAAATTATAACCCTCTTATAACATGTTACCAAACTTTGTCAATTTGCTCTAGCTGAAAAAAAGATACCTCTGCAAATAGTGACTAAGATGTATTCACAATTCAAGTTTCAGTGACACCTCAAATAATGTCACAGTCAAAGTATGTTTGAACCAATGATATTTGCATGGGAGGACCATGGCAATATCTTTTGGGTTCAAACAAAGACTACTATTGTCAGAGCCATTGGTTGGTCAAAATGAACACCATAAAGGATGCTTACCACAGTGAGACTAAACCATAATTTGCTAATGTATGGGTAAGACTTGGAAAGCATGTGGAAACGTCAGAGCCCGTACTCTGTGCAAGAAAAAAAATCTCATGGAATTTTGTCATCAAGGGAAGATTCAAACAAGCGTTGGATCATACCACCACCACGAATGAGTCAGCCGTTGGCTTTTTAACGCCCGAACAGGGACTTGAACCCTGGACCCTCAGATTAAAAGTCTGATGCTCTACCGACTGAGCTATCCGGGCTCTGCTCAGATATCTGCTTCGAACCTAGAACAGTTGCGACACCTGGCCTAAATAAATACTTGTCTCTGTGCTGGCTCAGAGGGCGAATCTCAGGAGTTTCTTTGAGTTTTTTTCAATAGTTTAATGTGCCTGTTTTGCAAGACGCCCACCATGAAGGTTATCCCCTTTTTCATGTCCAACAGCAGTATTCAAGGATGCAGGCTAGTTGAAAAATGTGACTATGTATAACTCACATAAAAAGCACCTTAAAAGCTCCTTTGCCAATCTTTGTCCATAGTCTTATATATAGCATTTGCTTTTTGCAAACTAACTTTACATTTCATCACTGACCAAATGACTGACACTGAGTTCATTATTTCACTGTATAGTGTAACAGATTGTTTCCTTTACATATGAAATGTAACTCCTGAATCTAACTTACACCAACAATCAGGGACTTGAAATGCGGGAAATGTCAGAGTCTGCAACCTGAGCGTCAGACTCAATTTGTCATTACAACCGCGACGAGAAAAATGCAAAGCCTTTTCTGGCCCATGAGGCTGGTCAAAACAGCCTCTCGGACCTCGTGGTGCAACGGTAGCGCGTCTGACTCCAGATCAGAAGGTTGCGTGTTCGAATCACGTCGAGGGCATTGTTTGCTGGACTCTTGCTTTTGGCCTTCATTAGCAGCTGCTCTATCTTTGATTGTCCAATGTGGAGACTTTGAATTTGTCCAAAGTGTAGTCTGTCTCATCAAATTAACGTTAGTAAATTATAACCCTCTTATAACATGTTACCAAACTTTGTCAATTTGCTCTAGCTGAAAAAAAGATACCTCTGCAAATAATGACTAAGATGTATTCACAATTCAAGTTTCAGTGACACCTCAAATAATGTCACAGTCAAAGTATGTTTGAACCAATGATATTTGCATGGGAGGATCATGGCAATATCTTTTGGGTTCAAACAAAGACTACTATTGTCAGAGCCATTGGTTGGTCAAAATGAACACCATAAAGGATGCTTACCACAGTGAGACTAAACCATAATTTGCTAATGTATGGGTAAGACTTGGAAAGCATGTGGAAACGTCAGAGCCCGTACTCTGTGCAAGAAAAAAAATCTCATGGAATTTTGACATCAAGGGAAGATTCAAACAAGCTTTGGATCATCCCACCACCAAGAATCGGTCAGCCGTTGGATTTTTAACGCCTGAACAAGGACTTCATCGCTGGACCCTCGGATTAAAAGTCTGATGCTCTACCGACTGAGCTATCCGGGCTCTGCGCAGGTATCTGCTTCGAACCTAGAACAGTTGCGACACCTGGCCTAAATCAATCCATGTCTCTGTGCTGGCTCAGAGGGCGAATCTCAGGAGTTTCTTTGAGTTTTTTTCAATAGTTTAATGTGCCTGTTTTGCAAGACGCCCACCATGAAGGTTATCCCCTTTTTCATGTCCAACAGCAGTATTCAAGGATGCAGGCTAGTTGAAAAATGTGACTATGTATAACTCACATAAAAAGCACCTTAAAAGCTCCTTTGCCAATCTTTGTCTTATATATAGCATTTGCTTTTTGCAAACTAACTTTACATTTCATCACTGACCAAATGACTGACACTGAGTGCATTATTTCACTGTATAGTGTAACAGATTGTTTCCTTTACATATGAAATGTAACTCCTGAATCTTACTTACACCAACAATCAGGGACTTGAAATGCGGGAAATGTCAGAGCCTGCAACCTGAGCGTCAGACTCAATTTGTCATTACAACCGCGACGAGAAAAATGCAAAGCCTTTTCTGGCCCATGAGGCTGGTCAAATCCTCTCGGACTTGTGGCGCAACGGTAGCGCGTCTGACTCCAGATCAGAAGGTTGCGTGTTCGAATCACGTCGAGGTCATGGTTGCTGGACTCTTGCTTTTGGCCTTTATTAGCAGCTGCTCTATACTTGATTGTCCAATGTGGAGACTTTGAATTTGTCCAAAGTGTAGTCTGTCTCATCAAATTAACGTTAGTACATTATAACCCTCCTATAACATGTTACCAAACTTTGTCAATTTGCTCTAGCTGAAAAAAAGATACCTCTGCAAATAGTGACTAAGATGTATTCACAGTTCAAGTTTCAGTGACACCTCAAATAATGTCACTGTCAAAGTATGTTTGAACCAATGATATTTGCATGGGAGGATCATGGCAATATCTTTTGGGTTCAAACAAAGACTACTATTGTCAGAGCCATTGGTTGGTCAAAATGAACACCATAAAGGATGCTTACCACAGTGAGACTAAACCATAATTTGCTAATGTATGGGTAAGATTTGGAAAGCATGTGGAAACGTCAGAGCCCGTACTCTGTGCAAGAAAAAAAATCTCATGGAATTTTGACATCAAGGGAAGATTCAAACAAGCTTTGGATCATACCACCACCAAGAATGAGTCAGCCGTTGGCTTTTTAACGCCCGAACAGGGATTTGAACCCTGGACCCTCAGATTAAAAGTCTGATGCTCTACCGACTGAGCTAACCGGGCTCTGCTCAGGTATCTGCTTCGAACCTAGAACAGTTGCGACACCCTGCCTAAATAAATACTTCTCTCTTTGCTGGCTCAGAGGGCGAATCTCAGGAGTTTCTTTGAGTTTTTTTCAATAGTTTAATGTGCCTGTTTTGCAAGACGCCCACCATGAAGGTTATCCCCTTTTTCATGTCCAACAGCAGTATTCAAGGATGCAGGCTAGTTGAAAAATGTGACTATGTATAACTCACATAAAAAGCACCTTAAAAGCTTCTTTGCCAATCTTTGTCCATAGTCTTATATATAGCATTTGCTTTTTGCAAACTAACTTTACATTTCATCACTGACCAAATGACTGACACTGAGTTCATTATTTCACTGTATAGTGTAACAGATTTTTTCCTTTACATATGAAATGTAACTCCTGAATCTTACTTACACCAACAATCAGGGACTTGAAATGCAGGAAATGTCAGAGCCTGCAACCTGAGCGTCAGACTCAATTTGTCATTACAACCGCGACGAGAAAAATGCAAAGCCTTTTCTGGCCAATGAGGCTGGTCAAAGCAGCCTCTCGGACCTCGTGGTGCAACGGTAGCGCGTCTGACTCCAGATCAGAAGGTTGCGCGATCGAATCACGTCGAGGGCATTGTTTGCTGGACTCTTGCTTTTGGCCTTCATTAGCAGCTGCTCTATCTTTGATTGTCTAAATTGGAGACTTTGAATTTGTCCAAAGTGTAGTCTGTCTCATCAAATTAACGTTAGTAAATTATAACCCTCTTATAACATGTTACCAAACTTTGTCAATTTGCTCTAGCTGAAAAAAAGATACCTCTGCAAATAGTGACTAAGATGTATTCACAATTCAAGTTTCAGTGACACCTCAAATAATGTCACAGTCAAAGTATGTTTGAACCAATGATATTTGCATGGGAGGACCATGGCAATATCTTTTGGGTTCAAACAAAGACTACTATTGTCAGAGCCATTGGTTGGTCAAAATGAACACCATAAAGGATGCTTACCACAGTGAGACTAAACCATAATTTGCTAATGTATGGGTAAGACTTGGAAAGCATGTGGAAACGTCAGAGCCCGTACTCTGTGCAAGAAAAAAAATCTCATGGAATTTTGACATCAAGGGAAGATTCGAACAAGCTTTGGATCATACCACCACCAAGAATGAGTCAGCCGTTGGCTTTTTAACGCCCGAACAGGGATTTGAACCCTGGACCCTCAGATTAAAAGTCTGATGCTCTACCGACTGAGCTAACCGGGCTCTGCTCAGGTATCTGCTTCGAACCTAGAACAGTTGCGACACCCTGCCTAAATAAATACTTCTCTCTTTAATGGCTCAGAGGGTGAATCTCAGGAGTTTCTTTGAGTTTTTTTCAATAGTTTAATGTGCCTGTTTTGCAAGACGCCCACCATGAAGGTTATCCCCTTTTTCATGTCCAACAGCAGTATTCAAGGATGCAGGCTAGTTGAAAAATGTGACTATGTATAACTCACATAAAAAGCACCTTAAAAGCTCCTTTGCCAATCTTTGTCTTATATATAGCATTTGCTTTTTGCAAACTAACTTTACATTTCATCACTGACCAAATGACTGACACTGAGTGCATTATTTCACTGTATAGTGTAACAGATTGTTTCCTTTACATATGAAATGTAACTCCTGAATCTTACTTACACCAACAATCAGGGACTTGAAATGCGGGAAATGTCAGAGCCTGCAACCTGAGCGTCAGACTCAATTTGTCATTACAACCGTGACGAGAAAAATGCAAAGCCTTCTCTGGGCCATGAGGCTGGTCAACACAGCCCCTCTGACCTCGTGGCGCAACGGTAGCGCGTCTGACTCCAGATCAGAAGGTTGCGTGTTCGAATCACGTCGAGGTCATGGTTGCTGGACTCTTGCTTTTGGCCTTTATTAGCAGCTGCTCTATCTTTGATTGTCCAATGTGGAGACTTTGAATTTGTCCAAAGTGTAGTCTGTCTCATCAAATTAACGTTAGTACATTATAACCCTCCTATAACATGTTACCAAACTTTGTCAATTTGCTCTAGCTGAAAAAAAGATACCTCTGCAAATAATGACTAAGATGTATTCACAATTCAAGTTTCAGTGACACCTCAAATAATGTCACAGTCAAAGTATGTTTGAACCAATGATATTTGCATGGGAGGATCATGGCAATATCTTTTGGGTTCAAACAAAGACGACTATTGTCAGAGCCATTGGTTGGTCAAAATGAACACCATAAAGGATGCTTACCACAGTGAGACTAAACCATAATTTGCTAATGTATGGGCACCTCAAATAATGTCACAGTCAAAGTATGTTTGAACCAATGATATTTGCATGGGAGGATCATGGCAATATATTTTAGGTTCAAACAAAGACGACTATTGTCATTCAAAATGAACACCATAAAGGATGCTTACCACAGTGAGACTAAACCATAATTTGCTAATGTATGGGTAAGACTTGGAAAGCATTTGGAAAGGTCAGAGCCCGTACTCTGCAAGAAAAAAAATCTCATGGCATTTTGACGTCAAGGGAAGATTCAAACAAAATCTCTCTCATTCACCTTTGTGTTTGTTTTTCATTAAAGTTGAAGTCATTAATTCTATTGTTATGAATAAACAAGGTCATTATTGCGCCACCTACTGTCACCCAATCACTGTAAATGGTGGAGTATTTTCATTACTCTGACAGTCACTACATCAGAAAAACAGCCACTAAACAATGCAAATTATTTTCAGTAACTTAAAAATCTTTTTCTGGAGCAATATGAGACCAGCTCTCTCATGCACACTCCCAAACATCATCAGTTGTTTGTACAGGATGAAGGCATATAAAATTATACAGTGTTAAATGAAACCTGACACACTGCTCAACATCCTCACACATCTCCTTAATAGGCCAGATGTGTGAGCTTTTTTACTGCACATCTGTACTCTAGTCTGAGAGAGAGAGAGAGAGAGAGAGAGAGAGAGAGAGAAAGAGAGAAAGAGAGCAAGAGAGAGAGAGAGAGAGAGATACATCATAAACATATTATAAAACAAACAAATGATTAATAATATTTACTCAGAATTAAGCAAAAATCAAGTACTGACAGTGCCACTAGAGGGCAGTGTGAGACTGACAATTGTCAATGTGACCTGTGTCTTGCAATTCAACTGTTTCTATAACTAATGCAGTTCTTTTTCTTTGTCTTCTTCTTTTTTTCCCTCTTATTATTATAATGATTATCATTAGTGTTATTACTTTATTCTACTCCAAGCTATGTTCTTCAAGTCCAGATTTACAACATAGAACTACTGCAACATTTGGTTTCATTTGACATCACTGGCTTAAACACTTGTTTTGTTATCATGATAGCTAATCATGGTCTCTGACTGAATCCTTTAGATTGTAACCCAAATTCAATTGAAGCTTCATCTAATATTGACAAGAACCCCACTGGCGTTTCCCAGCACCGTTTGGAAGCTAGAGGTTGATAAATCAAACCCATCCTCTGCTGAATATTACCCGTTTCATACCTCAGTCCAATTTCCAACTCAGAGTGGGAAATCAACTAGAACCATTTTCCTTCATATTAGTTGGACTATTTTGCAAGTTGAAATGATCAGAGCAACCAACAAAATTTCCCTACAGGTGAAAATACAGCTCTACAAGGAAATTGCGATCAAGTATTCCTCCATGGTAATCTGAACACATAATGCCATCAAGGTACCAGAATTTTGTGTTCAAGATCTTCCTGTATGCACATTTTCAGCCAGCCTAACGACAGTTCAAGTCCAAGTCATTTTTAATCATACATTTAATAAATGTCACATAATTTTATATGAGCCACCTTTCATTGGGAATAAGTGTAAGATAACGATAAGTATCAATTCAGAATGGAGAAAAGTAAAACCTATTCCAAAATCCTATTACGTCAATATCAGCTGGTGATCAGTACATGGGTGAAAAGGACAAATGCTGGATTCGAATGACCTGCCTACTTTGTGCACCAAACAGAAAGATTGCTATTGGTTTCCTTTTAATGCAGGCAAGCACCATTCGACTCATTGATGGATGTGCAGGGGTCATGGAAAACCTTCCATAATCATGGCTGAGAGGATATGGTGGCAGACCTGAAATCCGTTGTGGTCCCCCTGCACCGTGTTAAAATCATGCCTACTAAATTTGTGATCTCCGTTTCTTACAAATTCCCTGCATTCCCCTATCATGATAGCTAAGCATGGTCTCTGAATGAATCCATTACATTATAACCCAAATTCAAGTGAAGCTTAATCTAATATTGATAAGAACCCCACTGCGTTTCCCAGCACTGTTTGGAACCCAGAAGAGTAGATCTGAGACGCTCTTTGACACAAGACATGAGTCCCATGTTGGAGGTTTGGAGTGAGTCGAGTGGTGCAGCGGAAGCGTGTTGGGCCCATAACTCAGAGGTTGAGGGATCGAAACCATCCTCTGCTAAATGTTACCAGTTTCATACCTCAGTCCTCTTTCCAGTTCAGAGTGGGGAATTGACTGGAATGATCCTACTATTTTCCTTCATATTGGTTGGACTATTTTGCAAGATGAAATGATCAGAGCAATCAACAATATTTCCCTACAAATGAAAATGGAGCTCTACAAGGAAATTGTGATGGTAATTGGGTTGATGCATGGATGAGGGGACAAGATGATGGTCCTGAAATCCATTAGGGTCTACCTGCGCCATGTTCAAATCCTGCCTACTCAGTTTGTGCTTTTGATTCTGACAATTTCCCTGCAGATTGTTTTGTCAGAACACAGCTCTATAACACTGCAGTAGCATTTTTTCAAGTTAAACCCATAGATAATTACTTCTGACTTCTGACACCCTGCACGTGTTGGTGACGGGAACGTGAAATCCAAACAGCCAGAGGTCTAAGGTTCTTTTTGTTTCTTTGTAATCTATTTACAGAATGTTCAGCAAAAAATCCAAGTAATTTAAAAGTTGTTAATTATGGCCTCAGTATATTAAAGACAAGAAATCGCTCCCAAGTTATCATATAATTGTTGCGATACAGTTGTCTGATAGCTCTTGTTCACCCCAACAAAGGTTATTGTGGGCAAAAGTTGGGTTCTCCCGGAATTTGAAACCGGGGGCCTCTCGCACCCAAAGCGACAATCATACCCCTAGACCAATGAGCCAGGAGAAGGGAGCACAGGTTGCATGGCAAAGGTCTTAATGGTGTCGAGCCAACACTGCACTCTGGGAGCATGCAGCAAGCTAGAAACAACTTATCACCAAGACAGTGTTCTGATAGCACTTTTCACCCGCCCTTAGCTTGTTTCCTGTAAAATCTGGGCTTGTCCGGGAGTTGAACCCGGGACCTCGCACCCGAAGCAAGAATCATACCCCTAGACCAACAAGCCTTGCTACCCGAAATCTTTAAGGTGTCCAGTCAAAGCCGACCTCTGTAACTGCAAGAAACAGAAAGGCTCATTAGAGATTTGAACTTCACTTTAACTTTTGTAATAAAATGCCACTGTACATTGGAAACACATGTCTTCTTTTCTCCATGCTAACATTTTAAAACCGTTACATGGTGCTACCTACAATGTAAGATCAGAGAAGAGCTAGACTATTCAGTCCAACACTTAGCATTGATTTACCACTGGATTGACACTACACCCTGCACATGTAGGTGAAGATAAGGCGAGATCCAAACAGCCAGAGGTCCAAGATTCTTTTTGTTTCTTTGTAATCAATTTACAGACTGTTTAGCATAAAACCAGAGTAATTTCAAGGTGTTCAGGCAATTTTGGGTTTAGTAGCTTCAGGAGAAGAAATCGCCCTTGAAGGATTTTAATCTCTTTGGTGGTGTGAGGGAACGTGTAGCAAGCGAGAACCAAGTTATCAGCCATACAGCATTATTACAGCTTTTGTTTACCCACACAAAGTTTATTCAGTGTAAAACTAAGACTCGTCTCAGAGTTGAACTCGGGACCTTTCGCATTCCAAAGAACCATACCCTAGACCAGGGGTGGGCAAAACATTTTTACAAGGGGCCACATGAGAAACCTGAATTGTGTCAGAGGGCCACACCAACGATAATATTTTAGTTATGCACCGAAATGAAAATTCTTGGCCGGAACCAAAAACCAAAAAAGGGAAAACCAAGGCCAAACCCGAAAACTGAAACACCGAAAGAAAAGATTATGTCAATTATTTAAACCATTGCATTTATGGCTATGAGTGTGTACAAACCTCACTAAAATCAATGCATTGCAATTCAAAGAATAAATCAATTACAAAAGATTTTTATTTATTGTTATAAATTATTGTTATTTATTTGTTACCATTCATAGTATTGACAGACAGACAGCGGTCAATTGTTATTAGCAACGGTCTGTTAAAGAAAATAATTGCCCGCCGAACGTTTGGTATACAACATAAACTCATCCCTATGTGCACTGGACAAGTAGTCTCACTCTTCAGATGCATATTTCACAAATGACTAGATGATATTTGTGGCTTCTCTCAGTTAAAGCTACTCTGTCTCACCAGTTGGGGTCCATGCACTACTTCATCTGTCTAAGAGGCTTGAGTCAACAAGAATTTTTTGTGTTACTGATTGGGTAGAAGTGGTCATTTAAAGTGGATCTGTTAGATTCTGCATGGTTAGGAGAGGTCATTAGGGATAATACTGAAATGTTGAGCCCTATTAAAAAATATAGGAATTGCTGACCTTCAGGGCTTCCAGCCATTTATGCCTGCTAAGATCCCTGGACTCATTTCATAGAAAATGTTTGTAATCTGCATGATGGGAGTTTGACCCATATGATTTAAATGTGGAAATGCTCTCTTTTCACAGTAACTGTTCCAAAATGTTAGCATGGAGAACAGGAGACATGTATTTGCAAGTTCAAATCACTAATGAACCTTTCTGTTTCCTGCAGTTACAGAAGCAGCTTTGGCTGGACACATTAAGTTTTATCTATGTGTTTAAATTGAAGACATATGCCAGCAAAGCACATGAACTATGCAGTGACATATCAGTAGACACTTCTTCCACAAGAAGGCTTTTTGGTCTAGGAATATGATTCAGGTTTTTGATTCAGGATTTTACTTTGCATAACAGGAAACAAAAAGATCCACGGACCTCCAGCTGTTGGGTTCTCGCCTGCCCTTCAACTTCGTGTGCAGAGTCGTTGCAGATGCGAATCAATCTCAATTGCATTTGCTTGGCTCGTTGGCCTAGGGGTATGATTCTCGCTTAGGGTGCGAAAGGTCCCCGGTTCAACTCCCAGGACGAGCCCAAGTTTTACACTGAATAAACTGTGTGTGGGTGAACAAGAGCTGTAGAACACTGAACTCTTTATTATTGATAGCGTGGATCTCGCTTGCTGCTTGTTCTCTCACAGCACCAAAGAGGTTGAAATCCCGAAAAAGTTGCTTCTTCTCCCAAAGCTACTACTCTGGTTTTATGCTTAACAGTCTGTAAATACACTGGAGATCAAAATTAGAGTACAATTTATAAACAATTTAAAAATTCTGAAATAGTCATCTTCACTGCTCAACAGTTGAAGGAGTTTTTGTCCTGTTTATACCATGCTACCAGAACACTTTTTCCACAAAATAACTAAGGCATTTAAAAAAAAAAAAGTGACTGAAAGCCTCCGGCAGCAGGTTGTCCAGATGAAGGCCAAAGGGATGACCCTATCAGCCATAGCAAGACAAGTTGGTCGTTCCAAATCTGTGATTTCAAGAATATTGAATCTTTACAACATCACAAACTCATTCAATTCTGCCAAGAAGGCTGGTCATCCACGGAAGACAAATAAAAGAGAGGACAGGATACTGTGGAGGATCTCAATGGGCAATCGTTTCCACACTGCAGCTGGAATTGCTCAACAGTTCAGCGCTGAACAGGGTAAGGATCTGTCTTGACATACAGTGTCTCGACGTTTAAAAGCATTTGGACTGAAAGCCCACTCTGCAGTGACCAAACCTCTCATTAGCAGAAAGAATCAAAAGGCTAGACTAAGCTTTGCTGAGGAGCATGTTGTGTGGACAGAGGAGAACTGGTCCAAAGTTCACTTCAGTGATGAAAGCAAGTTTAATTTATTTGGGTCCGATGAGAAAAATTATGTTCGGCGACAAACTGGAGAAAGACTGAACCCAAAGTGTGTAAAGAAGTCAGTGAAAAGTGGAGGAGGAAGTGTCATATTTTGGGGCATGTTTTCTGCAGCAGGAGTTGGGCCTCTTATACAGCTACATGGCAGAGTGAATGCAAATGTTTATCAGAACCTTCTTCAGCAACATATGGTGCCTTCCATGCGTTCATCACCCAATCAGCCCGCAGTGTTCATGCAGGACAACGCTCCATGTCACACAGCAAAACGGGTAAAGCAGTTCCTTGAAACTGAAAACATTGAAATAATGACATGGCCTGCCCAGAGTCCTGATCTCAACTCAATAAGTAGAACTACAGGTACTCATGTTTTAAAATATGTTTGTAAAGGTTAAAGTACTGACTACACTTTTTTACTCAAGTTAAAGTAGAAAAGTTTGGGCTCTGACATTTGGTATTAATTAAAAAGTAGCCGTTACCACTACATGTTTTAGTGTCATGCAGGCGTATAAGCATTCAGTGGATCACTGAGCCAGGATCACAGTGAGAAATACAGTACTACAACAAGGAATGTGTTTCCTTTGTGGTTTATTTAAAATACACATTAGCAAGGACAGCATTAATTTGTTTTTGTAAAGTATTTAAAACTTTTTCACTATGGTGTTCACCAACTATTCAAATACAGAATACTTTAACACATTTTTAAATTCCAATATAATTTAAAAATGTACTATAAATACCATTTAAAACTGTTCCATTTCTTTATTGTTTCTTTAAAGTCATGTTTAATCTTGCTTAATATTAATTTCAAACTTACTTGTAATGATGGAAGTTTGGCCAGTATTGGTGGTCTGCTCTGACCTTTGACCACTGTCATCTTCAGTAGCTGTAAATGTAGCTGCTTTGTCTCCTGATGGCTCTGCTATACCAGATGAGTGTGAACTGGTACCTGTAACAAATCATATAATTTAGAAAATTCGAGAGCTTCAAGATATTAAATAAATAGCAACACTGACATTTTGTACAGAGAAAAATTCACAAACTTACCAGTGATATCACCTTCCTCTGAACGTGACGCATCCATATGTCCATCACCTGGGTTAGTCATTGGACGACAAGCTAAAGAAACAGAAATATCTACTGAACATCGACAGTACTGGTTTAATTACAGCACTTGATTGTGTCTCTCTCGGTAGCTTGTTCACTGCATTGTATTATTTATGTCTATTATTTCATTTGATATGTATGCTTATGAACATAGCTATACATGCTTTGTACACTGTTAAATACATTTCAATACAAAATTAATACTCTTAAAAGAAGCAACTAAACAAGAACAGAGTCCAGTTCCTCGAAGAATGTGCAGCGTTGTGGATCCGACCCAGTCTTCTTGTTTTGCTTCACACATTCGCGGTAACGTCGTTTCATATATTCTATGCGGTCTTTGTACTTTACCAAACCAAAGGTATTTTATATGGATGGACAAACCTCACAAACTTTTTTACAAACTGCCTCCCAAACCTTGTGGTTGTGAATAAAATTTTCAAACTGAAACTGAAACGTAGGTTCGCTCCAAACAAAAATTAAAGCCAATGTTTCCTCCTAACTTCAGTGTTGCGTCGCTTTCTTTTTCGACCGCCATTTTACTATTGATCGGTCATATGACCATACGCAATCCACGCATCATGGACATGTGGTCTTGTGCAAGTCCCGTCCGAATCCATACATGAAATGACAGACGTTGGCTGAAAAATATTTTAACTCAAACGTCGTTTGGAAAACTAGTCCCATCTGAATAGGGCTTATGTCTGTGTTTGGAAGACAAAGGAGAATAATAATTTTATTATTGTTTTGATTTCTAATGAAAATAAAGTCACTGTCAGAAGTGGGATTTGAACTCACGCCTCCATGTGGAGACCAGAACACTCAGTTTCCTGGAAGGTATTGAACCTTGAGTCTGGCGCCTTAGACCGCTCGGCCATCCTGACATACAAGCATGTGTTTCTTATCCCCTCAGTGGCTGATAAAACTATTTTTTTACAAATTTCTGTCTACATGTTTGTCTTTTCTATCCTTCTATTTGTGTGTTTCTCATCCATCTATGTTAGTCTTATCTGATATTAGATCTGAATGCCTATATGCCTGCGTGACACTAAAACATGTAGTGGTAACAGCTACTTTTTACTTAATACCAAATGTCAGAGCCCAAACTTCTCTACTTTAACTTGAGTAAAAAAGTGTAGTCAGTACTTTAACCTTTACAAAGTTTTTTTAAAACATGAGTACCTGTACTTCTACTTAAGTTAGGGATGTGTGTACTTTTGCCACCTCTGATGATTGGCTATTGCTTTAAGCAAACCCTGCATTGACTGGTCAGTTCACATACACAATGGGCTCACGCTGGACGTTTTTTTGTGTGTATTCTAGCAACTGTAGTAAACAAATCATTGGCTGATAATCACGTGGCGAAAAGTTCACTCATTTTGCTCACAGCTTGTCGAGAGGTAAAGTTCTCGCTCTCCTTTACTCTCTATACTGTACATAAAAAGCCGATTTTTAGTTAAACACGAACATCAGTCTGCCCAAAACTTTAAGAAATGTGGAAGGTTGGTTTTATTTTTCCCTTTCTTTCTTTTTTTCTTTTATTTTTCTAATTTGTTTTTTCTCTTTTCGCTTTTCCGCTTCTTTTTCCTTTTTCCCACCCCTTAACAGACTACTGTTCCCCAGCTTTTAAAGCAATCGGTCAGGACTTTCGGCTGTTAACCAAAAGGTTGGTGGTTTGAGCCCACCCAGGGACGTGGTTGGTTGGTTGGATGGATGGATGGAAATATATGCATACAAGAAAAAGAAAAGATTTTCCAGAAAGCAAGAAATTGAGGTGGAGGGGCATCTTCTACATCTACAATCAATTATAATCAAAACAGCGGATCATCCGCATGTTTGATTTGGCACGTTTTTACGCTGGATGCACTTCCTAACGCAACCCTCCCCATTTATCCGGGCTTGGGACCGGCACTAAGAGTGGCTGCTTCCCTGACCGGGATTGAACCCAGGCCACAGCGGTGAGAGCGCCGCATCCTAACCACTAGAACACCAAAGATAAACATATAAAACACTGTAATATATTATAGGGTTGTTTATCTGTTCTTATAGCTTCATTGTCAGTGATATTGTTCATCCATTTCTGATGGTTCTTTGTGTCCTTCAGCCTGCTGTCCTTCATCTTCATGTGTGTACATCTACATGTAGAGGAATGTATCTACCTTGATGTTATCTCTTCTCTGCATCTCCTCTCCTTCTGGTTCTGCTGGAGAATCTGCCTCAGAGCAGTTTCCACATCTGTAGGCTAAAGAGAACAGCAATAATCAACCCTGATAATGATGTCCGATTTGTTGCAACTGCCTGAGATACTCTTACACACACACACGCGCACACACACTTCTGCAAGGATGAGCCCCATTTTGGTTTTTCATTTGATCACTCTTTAATTTAGAAGACAGTCAGAGACACCGGTTGTCTCTGTATTCTGTCTTGTGCTGCTTGTTGAGGTGCAGCGACTCTCATTGAGGAATCTGGACCATTCAGCATCTGCTGTACTTGGCCTCAGACCCTGCATTTAAACAAAGTGAAGTAAGATTTCACATTAAAAACAAGTATTTACGTATTTTTTTGTTAAACCTTTTAGTCAAAAAGATTTAGACCTTCTCCATGGTTTAAGGAGGATTCTGGTCTCCACAATGGGTTCTAAAATTTGACAGAGGGGCTGGAACAGGATATACATACAAACATACATACATACAAACATGATACACATTATATATATATATATATATATATATATATATATATATATATATATATATATATATATATATATATATATATATATATAATTAATAATTAAATTATAATAATTAATTAATAATTAAATGTATTACATTTCAGTTAAATAAACACAACAGAAAAACACAAATTCAGTTTCATCAAGTGCCAAAACATCAACAACTTGTTGATCTTTCTTTTTTTTTTTTTTGCCAGTGCATCAATAAACACAGCATAAAAACTCAAGTTGAGTTTCAGTAAGAACAGTGTTGTTGAACTCCTTGTTTTGACAGTTCATCAAAGTCTGGAGTAAGTTTTGTTGTGGCAATTCTCAGGATAGATCCGAGGTGTTGGTCAGTTAACCTGGATCAGTGAGGGGCTTTGATCGGACATCAGTAAAAAAATATCTTGTCCACTCCGTATTAAACACTCGGTGCTCACTTTTCACTTTTGTTTGATGAGCTGATTTTTGCAGAAGGGCTTATTAAAGAGGAGAAGAGAGTCATACACGCGAACAAGGTCAATGTAGATGAAGTGCACCATATTTTGGTGAAACGTGGGCATTATAGGGGAAAGGTAAATTAAACAAGGTTTACCTGCATGGGCGTAAATTTCATTTAAAGTAGGGGGGACAATAAATATAAAATTTCTCATGATCAATTTTTGAAGGGGACACAAATAATAGTCAAATTGTACTTAAAGACACATTGTCCCCACAGTGAAAAACTTTGCTTTTATCCTTTTTTTATCAAGTTTTTCTCAGGTTCAATGACAAAGCAAAACAATTAAGACATTTAAGAACAGAATAGAAATTGATTATGAAAATACAGTGTGGTCAGTTCAGATGTAGCACAGCACTCATTTAGTAAATGCACAGATAAACAATATGCTAATTGTGTATTAATGTTAAATTAACATTATGCCAATTTATCCCAAATAAAACACTGCATGTGAAACGGCTTTGGTGTGTTAGTGTCAGTGCACTATGCTACAAGCTATCGTAAACAATCTAACATTCACTAAATAAGTCATATTTAATAGTGCAGATTCATTGAAAATTACATAAGTAATCAGCATTTTTGCCGCAACTCATTTATGAATGAGTCTGCATCAACTACATCAAAGAGAATCGCTTTATTTTAATTTAAATAAAATCCCCTAGTTAATGGAATTGAACATTAATTGAGCCGCAGCCACACACCTGACTTGAGTGTGTAGAGTAGGTGTGATGAACACACACCTGACTCGTGTGTGTAGAGTAGGTGTGATGAACACACACCTGACTCGTATGTGTAGAGTAGGTGTGATGAACACACACCTGACTTGTGTGTGTAGAGTAGGTGAGATGAACACACACCTGACTCGTGTGTGTAGAGTAGGTGTGATGAACACACACCTGACTTGTGTGTGTAGAGTAGGTGAGATGAACACACACCTGACTTGAGTGTGTAGAGTAGGTGTGATGAACACACACCTGACTCGTGTGTGTAGAGTAGGTGAGATGAACTGGAAAAGCAGGCAGTGGGTCAAACCACTGTGAGGAAGGGAGGGGGAACTCAACTGTTTCTAAATGCATTTTTTTTGCATGTTTTTTTGTACTTACACAATTATTATGTGAAAAGTATCTTATGAAAAAAATGCAATTTTAAATGTATCTTTTAATGTGGTATTATATTGGGTACCTACTATTTGTGACCCAATCAATATAATAAATATTGGAAAAAACTTTGTAGAGTTTAGTACAGTAGTAAAGAGGGTTTTTCTCCCAAAAGATCACAAAATATGATTTAAATAATAATAATAATAATAATAATAATAATACGAAATCCAATTAATAATACAAAATAATTAATAAATGTTGCTAAAGATCAGGCGGCTCCGTTGCGCAATGGACAGCGCATTGGACTTCTATGCCAAGCACTAGCGATGTGATTCAAAGGTTGTGGGTTCGAGTCCCACCGGAGTCTCTTCTTTTCTTTATTAATTAAAAAAAAATAATTATAATTTTACTTATATTATTAAAACGCCTTGAAATAAATACGATCGCAATTTGTATTTCTTATTAAATTTTCTTTGTTTCTGTTAAACCTAAAATGCATTGACCAACGGTTTTCTATAGGGGGCGCTTAGTGTCCCAACTCTGGTCTTAAAAACCCCCATTGTTCAGGGGTTTTGTGTGCATTATCCAAGAGTATCACGTTATTAAAGTCTGCTGATGTTTTTGATTGTTTGTTTTTTCTTCAGTTTAAATATGTGGTAAAACTGTTTTATTCCTTCTATGTGATTCGTGTGCATTTGTTTTCCAGGACTGGACCAATAAATTAAACCTGCAGTTCAAGTTACAATAAAATAGCAATATGTAGTTATTTTTATATTAAAAGTTTTGGAGGTTTTTAAATCTGCTCTTACTTTTCAGGATAGCTTTCAGGTAATTTTTTTTTAGGCGATGTATAAAATAAAGATGAACAGTGAACATGTTTTCCTTTTTTATATATTGTCAACAATGTAAATATCATAATTAAAACATTTTAAATATAAAAAATACTAGCATTAGAAAAATAATGCATAATTCATAGCATCTGTGCCACTTGTTACAACTATCAGAAATATCAAACTTCATTACATACATATACAGTGCCCTCCACAATTATTGGCACCCCTGTTTAAGATGTGGTCGTGGACTTCAAAAAATTCTCCTTTTTTTTTAAACAACATAGAACCCAAATGCAAAAAAAGAGAAAAATCCAACCTTTTATTTAAGTACATTACTTTGGTGGTAAAAAAAATCACACCTTTAGAAAAAAAAAACAAACTTGAAATCATGTGTGCCACAATTATTGGCACCCCTGATGTTAATACTTTGTACAACCTCCTTTTGCCAACAAGACAGCACTTAATCTCCTCCTATAACATTTCACAAGATTGGAGAACACAGAGAGAGGGATTTTTGACCATTCTTCTTTGCACAATCTTTCTAGATCATCCAGTGTCCTGGGTCCTCTCTTATGCACTCTTCTCTTTAGCTCGCCCCACAGGTTTTCGATTGGGTTGAGGTCTGGGGACTGACATGGCCATGGGAGGACCTTGAGTTTGTGACTGCTGAACCACTTTTGTGTTGATTTTGCCACATCTTTTGGATCATTATCCTGCTGAAAGACCCAATGACGACCCATCTTCAGCTTTCTGTCAGAGGCCATCAGGTTTTTATTTAAAATATCCTGGTACTTCAAAGCGTTCATAATGCCATGCACCCTAACAAGGTTCCCAGGGCCTTTGGAAGAGAAACAGGCCCACAGCATCACAGATCCTCCACCATACTTCACGGTGGGCATGAGGTGCTTTTCGGCATACTCATCTTTTGTTTTACGCCATACCCACTTAGAGTGTTTGTTGCCAAAAAGCTCAATCCTAGTCTCATCTGACCAAAGCACACGATCCCAGTTGAAGTCCCAGTACCGCTTAGCAAACTCCAGACGTTTACGTTTGTGAGTGTTAGTGAGAAAAGGCTTTTTCCTTGCATGCCTCCCAAACAGCTTGTTGGCATGTAGAGAGCGTCTGATGGTTGTTTTGGAGACTCTGTGACCCCAAGATGCCACTCTTTGATGCAATTCTGTGACGGTGAGCTTGGGAAATTTTTTTACTTTTCTTACCATCCTCCTCACTGTGCGTTGTGGCAAGATAAACTTGGGACCTCTTCCAGCCTTGTTTGTCACTGTTCCAGTTGTTTTAAACTTCTTAATGATTCCTCTGACTGTAGATACGGCAAGTTAAGGCGAGTGGCTATTTTCTTGTAGCCATTGCCTGACTTATGAAGGTCGACACACATCTGCCTTACTTGAATGGTGTGTTCTCTTGTCTTTGCCATGTTGACAAATGGGTAAGAGAATTAGGCCTCTGTGTCACGTCATATTTATACCCCAGGGAAACAGGAAATCATGAATTACTAATTAAAAGTCCTAGATACCCTGACCAACCTTAGCAACTACAGAAAAATATATATATATAAAAAAAAAACTATTACATTTTTCAGAGGAATTGTTAGGGGTGCCAATAATTGTGGGACACATGATTTCAAGTTTTTTTTTTTTTCTAAATGTATGATTTTTTTTTACCACCAAAGTAATGTACTTAAATGAAAGGTTGGATTTTTCTCTTTTTTTGCATTTGGGTTCTATGTTGTTTAAAAAAAAAAGGAGAATTTTTTGAAGTCCACGACCACATCATAAACAGGGGTGCCAATAATTGTGGAGGGCACTGTATATATATATATATATAAATATATATAAATAACAGTTTTTTGAAATATGACTGAAAGCCAAATTTACAGTAAGAAACCCAGAATATGTTTTCGTAATCCGAATAGAAGACTTGAATGTATTAATTAGACTCATCTTGTTGGAGTTGGAGAAAGAGAGAATGATTAAATATAATAAAATATATATCTAACTGCATCCCAGCATCAAATACACTGCATTTCAATAATGTAAATATCATAATCTCAAACATTTTAAATAGGTAATAAAATATTTTCACGACACCCACCAGTGTGTCACAATATAACAATACTTACTGTATACATCATTGAACTACAACAGCAAAAATGCCCAATGCCCTATAACCACATATTCACACATTTTAGCAAACGGTACATATTTCATATCATCTGTGCAACCTGGAAAAACTATCAGCAATATCAAACCTCATTATGACATTATAACATTATGACCAATAAAGTGAACAATACTGGTTATATCTTGATCATGGCACCTGTTAGTGGGTGGGATTTATTAAGCAGGAAAAAAACATTATGTCCTCAAAGTTGTTGTGTTCGAAGCAGGAAAAATGGGCAAGCGTAAGGATTCGAGTTTGACAAGGCCCAATTGTGATGTCTAGACGACTTGGTCAGAGCTTCTCCAAAACTGCAGCTTTGTGGGATGTTCCTCGTCTGCAGTGGTCAGTATCAATCAAAAGTGGTCCAAGGAAGGAACAGTGGTGAACCGGCGACAGGGTTATGAGCGGCCGAGGTTCATTAATGCACGGGAGGTTGGACCTGACGAGCTCCTGTTGCTGAAAATGCTGAACAAGTCAATGCTGTTGATGCTCAATGGGTCAGAAGTGTTTAGGCAGGTGGTCATAATGCTATGCCTGATCAGTGTATATACATAATACTTGAAATATGACTGAAAACTATTTTTACAGTAAGAAACTCATTTTCCTAATCATTTCTTCAAGACTTGAATGCATTGATTCGACTAATCTCACCAGATGAGAAAAGAGAAAGACTGAAAAGAATGAAATATACATAAATAAAACAGTCCAGCATCAAATACCAGCATTCCCTGCTTTTGCCTGCTGACCGGAAAAGAAAAGCAGAGGTCTATTTACAAAATCTCAACAATACAGGGATACAGGGCCACTGGTGTCAGTACGCGAGCTCGCGGGTGCGGCCCAAGCACAACGCGAACGAGCTGTGCGATCTGCACCATGAGCTCAGCGACGCCGAGTTCGACGAGAAGACCGCGAGCGACGCGATGTTTCGCCTCAACGGCACCCTCGGCCTGTGGTGGAGGTGCGTGCGCGTGCCCGCCGACCGCAACCGCTGGTACCGCGAGCCAGGTGAGGACTTCAGCATCATCATCAGCAGCAGTAGCAATTCGTATTCCTACAGTGCTCGTTAATGCAATTACTATTAATTGTAGTATAATAATGATTCATATAATTATTGTAATATATTCTATTAATTTCATATTATTTAATACAGTAGTACCGTAATTCGTTCCTGAACTGACAAATACGGAACAAGTATTTTTTTATGCAGTCTGGAAACTGTACTGTATAATGAATACAGAAAATGCATAAAGAAGTCCTAAGATTCCATGCATTATAATGTTTTTTTTTCTTCTTTCTTGAGACAACGTTTCTCCAGGACACTGGTGCTACATAAAACAACATAGAGCTACATCACACAACATAGAAGTAGATACACAACACAGAGCTAAAGACTAAAGTAAGTTGTCCTGGTCACATAAAGTGCACCGTGTGCAACCTATTGCAAACAGACAACACAGGACAGTGTAGGACAGATACACAAAACACAAATAGTGCACTGGTAAACCTACTTTATAATGTGTTATACAGTACAATGTGCAAGAGAAAATACAGAATGTAAACATAAGCGTTTGTGCAGTCAAGTAGATGCGCAACACAGCATGTTAACAGTTATATAGTTATAATAAAAATCATATAAAACTGGTGGTGCTGAAGACATGGATGTGTGTGAATTGAGATGAGTAATGAGTGTGTGTTTGAGTTCAGGTTGCAGCAGCTCAGTAACACACAGTTAAGTGAGTGTGTGTGTCAAGTCAAGTCAAATCACGTTTATTTATATAGCGCTTTTCACAACAGACATTGTCTTAAAGCAGCTTTACAGAAATCAACAGTCAAGGTGAATGGTGTGCTGCAGTTCAGTTGTGTGTTGAGAAGCCTAATGGTTTGAGGAAAAAAAAACTGTTGCACAGTTTGGATGTGAGGGTCCGAATGCTTGGGAACCTCTTCCCTGATGGTTGGAGAGTAAAGATTGTGTGTGAGGGGTGTGTGGGGTCGTCCACAATGCTGTTGGCTTTCGGGATGCAGCGTGTGGTGTAAATGTCCTTGATAAAGGGAAGAGAGATGATCTCCAATGATCTTCTCAGCTGTTCCTACTATCCTCTGTAGGGTCTTGCGATCCGAGACGGTGCAGTTCCCAAACCAGGCAGTGAAGCAGCTGCTTTCTATAGTCCCTCTTTAGAATGTAGGCAGGATAGGGGGAGGGAGATGGGCTTTCCTTTGTCTTCTCAGGAAGTAGAGACGCTACTGGACTTTCTTGGTGATGAAGCTGGTGTTGAGTGAACAGGTGAAGTTCTCTGCCAGATGAACACCAAGAAATTTGGTGCTCTTGACGATCTTCACGGAGGATCCATCGATGATCAGCCATCTCTCTTTATGCTGACTCGTCGTTCTTGCTGATGAGCATAGTCGCGTCATTTGGAAACTTGATGATGTGGTTCAAGCTGTGCATTTCTACACAGTCGTGATTCAGCAGAGTGAACAGCAGTGGACTGAGCATACAGCCCTGAGGGGCCCCAGTCAGAGGACCTCCCAAAACACCGCCATCCACCTTTTCACTTTTCCACTTATTCAGGTTTCCACTCTGCCTCAATTCATTTTAAATGAGCTTTTGCTCATAGAGAAGTTGGTGTTGGATTTATGATGATCTTAGATGATGAGGTATTTTATAAGTTGCTTAGTAACTCCTGGTTCCACAGCGATAACTGACTGTATAAGTCTGTAGAAAGGACATTAATCATAATTACACACTCAGGTGCTCATGTTAGTTCTTCAGCACCCACTGAATTTGACAAATATTTGACAAATATTTTTATACATAAATATGCCGACCTGTCTATAAGCCGCAGGTGTCTACAATAATGTACTTTACACAGGCTTTCACGAAAGCCACGTTACACACGGTTTAACGGGTGAAATATGTTGCGCTTCTATTAGGAGCATAGGTGTATTTTGGGAATAGCCTGCCACTGCATTCCCGGTATTACTGCGTGTGTGTAAGACTGAGGATTATGTCCTTATTATTTTCTGATGCTCATTTCTAAGTTTCTTTGACTAACCCATAACTAACCCATTCTGTTGCCAAGAAAAATAAAAAAGCACGAGTTTTGGAAACCTGTCTGTGCTTATATGATTTAATTTGCAACTGGAGTTAGCGAGCTCTCCCTTCACCCAGACTTAAAGCGTTACAACGGCTTGTATCTAAACAGTAGCCGACCAGAAAGTCATTGATCACTGTCTTCCTCCTTCCTTTCACAACTAAAGTGGTACCTTGACCTACTAGTGCATTAATGTACGAGTTTTCCGAGGCGGTCACTCGTTCGTTTTTGTTTTACTTTGTTACGCGAGCAAAAAATTGAGGTACGAGCTCGAGACGCTGCTGCTAGATGGCGAAGTGAAGCCAGAAAGCGAAGACTGTGAGTAAAATTAAGATAAGCAAAGAAGAAAAAGTAAAAATTTTAAGTTTAGGGATACGTAGTGTACAGGAGTGATAGTAAAAAACGGGTTTTCCCTCCGCCTCCGCTTATCGTCTCTACCCCCCTCCAGACACACACACACACACAACACCGGCGTTTTCGTTAGCTCAAGTTGTTTTATCTCCAAGGAAAATACACTGAATAAAACCTATTATATCTTTACATACTCTTTCTATTATGTTTTTATACAAGATTTGGTTATTTAGAAATGTATTTTCCACTTTAATAACATGAAACATAAAACAGGGTCATTTTGAGGGTTGGAACGGATTAATGCCATTTTAAGTATTTTCAATATGGAAAACTGATTTGATGTGCAAGAAATTGAGATACGAGCTCATCCACGAAACGAAATAAACTTGTAGGTCAAGGTACCGAAGTATTTCTCTGGGGAGTTTATCTTTTGGCATCGTCGTGCGCCACCGGTGGAAGTTTGCAGCTCAGAACACAGGTGAGGTGCGTTTCTTCGTTTCCGTCAGAAATTTCATTGGTCTAAATGTTATGGGTTCAGTTTTTTATCAAACCCTTGATATCACCCAAATGAGGATGGGTTCCCCTTTTGAGTTTGGTTCCTCTCAAGGTTTCTTCCCCATAACTACTAAGGGAGTTTTTCCTTGCCACAGTCACCATGGCTGCTCATCAGGGATAAATACACATCATTCGCTTTAAATCTTAACCCATTTAATCCCAAATTTTTTCCCAGAGATGACATATATGAATTTTGTGTTGTATTTGTAGGTATATTAAACAATCATTGTCAATAATGTAAAAAAATATTTGAAAAGACCATGAAAAAATTTGTTTTATCTCTGGTCACAATTGTGACCGGTGGTAGAACACTGGGAGTCTATGGTGTATAAATACATAAAAAAACTCCAGAAATCATTCACTGCTTTAAACAACAGTCAATCAGAAGAAAAAAGTCACAGATACATATGTTGCTTAACCTGCTGTAAAAGGTTTGTGCTTAAGACATTCAGTCATTCCACAGCGGAAAATCCCCGTGCTGAACATGTTAAGTGTCCAAATTACCAAAACATTTTTAAATTTTTTATTTAATAAATTAAAGGCTCTCATTCATTTTTATCCACTTATAATTACATTTAACATTCATTAAGTTCATTATTCATATTTTATATTCAGGTATATTTATTATATTCATTACATTAACTGAAGATCAAAGCGTGGAGTAGAAGAAACTAATAAACAAACGACTGTTACGGTTACAAACAACTGATGATGTTTGGGAGTGTGGATGAGAGAGCTGGTCTCATATTGCTCCAAAAAAAAAAGATTAAGTTACTGAAAATAATTTGCATTGTTTAGTGGCTGTTTCTCTGATGTAGTGACTGTCGGAGTAATGAAAATACTCCACCATGTACAGCAGAGGTAATCAATTAAAATTCAAAGAGGTGCAGTTACTAAATTTTCTCCCAGCAAAGGTCCGGATCTTATGTTGTCACTTAAAATAGTGTACCCTCATGTTAATAAAATCAATAACGCACATACATTTCTATATAATTTATTGTTAAATTTCAAGTGTTTTCAAAGTATTATGCTTTTAACATACCGAAAAGTCTGAACTTGTATGGCACTTGAATGGAAAACAATACTGTAGTTGTCTTTACTACATGTCAAGTAACAGACACTGAAATTATTCTGAATAAAATAAATAAAAAGTGCAAACACAGCTTTGAGCAGCCTGAACTTAGGGCCTATTTCAAGTAATGTAAAACATTCAGAATCTTTTGAATAAAATAAAAGTGCTTTTAATCTTCAAGAAAAAAAATAAACAAAAGACATTTGAGCTGCCACCTTTTTATTTTTTCACACGTCGTCTTTTTTTTTACCGTCAAGTAAAGTTTCTGCAGCCGCATTTAAGCACTCCTTTACAACTGTCACATCGCTGAATGCTTTCTTGTGTTGCGCCAAAATCCATGCGATCTTTAACGAACACTCATTTGCACGTTGATGCCCTGTAAATGCATGCGTGATGACACAAGTAGACTTGTCATACTGTGCTTTCAATTTGATACTTTTACTTGCCCTCACTGCGGACTTCTGCGGGTACATTTCCTCAAACAACCCGTGTTTGGTCTCATAGTGACGATTAACGTTGCCACTTTTTATTAACGCCACATTTTCACAGCATATGAGACACAAAGGTTTAGAACTGGCTGCAGGCAGAATAAACATGTATTTGTCCGTCCATTCATCTTTAAAAGTTCGGTTTTCAGCATCTACTTTTCTCATTTTTGAGCAAGCCATTTTCTCTCATCTCCTCTCTATCTCTCTCTCACACTCGCTGTTGCTGAAAGGTAAACAATCGATTTGATTGGCTTGGCTATTGATGACGGTCCTGTCGTAATTACTAGATTAGCTGCGCATGAACAAATGATTTATATTTTATTAATATCAAAGATTTTAACGGGTCCAGGCAGACTCGTCACTCGTCCGGACCCGGACCGCGGTCCGCCATTTGATGATGCCCGCTACAGATGTATGTAACAGGTGTATAATTTACCCTGTTCAATTTACATGTCCTGTTTCAATTCATACTAAACTGTTGATTTGTCTTGTTTATACTCATATCTGTGTTTATAAATGTAGTTGCCTGATCAAAATGGGTGCTTCTCTTAAATGCCTTGATAATAGAAGCTGATGTCACTTCCTGTCCTGACTCCTCCTCTTCCCTTTCTGTATTGTAATCTCATTGGAGTGGTGGGTTTTTCCTAAATGTATGATAAACTGGTTTAATTTTATATATTTACTTTTATATTTATTTATTATTTATTTATATATTTATAGGTTGAAAGAAGCAGAAATAGAGGACAGGGTAGTGTGGAGGAGGATGATCCGCTGTGGCGCCCCCTAAAGGGAGCAGCCGAAATATTTTTTTAATTTTTTCTCACTGAAGTTTTTGTGTGAGGTTTCTTTATCTATCTGTGTGAATATTTTACACTTTTTAGGTGTATTTTTATGAATGTGAGGGCACATGGTGATAAGTCTACCACACACACAATAAGTGAAATATCACCACAGGGGCTGCTGATTTGTTGTGTGTTTTTTAGAAGAAACATTAAATACTTCCAGTGAGCTGCAGTCTGCAGTCCCGTGTCTGATTTCACATCACAGCACACAGAGTCAAGTATTTCAGCTGGTGTCGTCGATAGTGATGAGCGATACCAATTATTTTCTTTCAATCCGATACAGAGTACTTTCAAGACGAGTATCTTCGATACAATACTTCTATGAATATGTATAAACTGTTTTAATACAAATCTTATTGAAATAAATGAAAAAATCAGAAAAAAAAATGTCCAGTTGAAATATCTTCATATCTGAAACAATCTGTATAGTATAAAGTAAAACTCTCTGAAAAGCTTCTGCTAAAGATTCTGAATCAAGCCAGAAGATGGGGTCGTGTCTGTGTTCCTCCTCTGCTCTCCTCAGCTGTACTCAGACATGCTCTATATCAGGGGTCACCAACCTTTTTGAAACTGAGAGCTACTTCTTGGGTACCGATTAATGTGAAGGTTTGATACACACTTCTGAAATGACAAATTTGCTCAATTTACCTTTGATAATATGTTATTATTAATACTTAATTACTCCCAATTAACTCCCAATGTCAGTCCAAAATCTGACAAAAAAGCATAGTTGTGTTTGGAACAGAAAAACTCAGGAAGATATCATTAAATCTTTATTCTCTGATGTTAGTTCTTTATCAACAGGAAAGTGCTTCAGCAAGTCCTAATTTTATGATGGATTTTGTGTGCAGATTTGCCGTGGGAGCTGCAGCTTGCAGTGGTTTATGCCACTCATGATCTGGCAGCCAGCAACCCCAAAGTCCCTGTAAAGATTTTGGAATCATGGTGGCAAGACATCACAAATTTTTTATTTCTATGGCGCTTTTCACAACAGACATTGTCTCAAAGCAGCTTTACAGAATGAGAACTAACATGAGCACTGAAATGTAAGATTATGAGTAATGTTCTTTCTGCAGTCTTTTAAAGTAATTTATGGTTATAAAACTAGGAGCTACTGAGCAACTCATAAAATAGCTCAACATTTGCGATCATCACAGATCCAACACCAGATTCTCCATACCAGAGCAAGGAGGTTCAATGTTAAAACTCAAATTGCCACTGGTACGTCTCTAGATGGTTCGGGATGTTTGTGGGGTTGGCATCTACTTTTTTTAAAGGTCCACAATCTTTATAAGGTGGGACGTGACTGGGGCTGGAGCAACCTCAGGATGCCTCGGGATGGGTAGAGAAAGAGAAGCAGTGGAGAGGAATTAGCGTAGCTGCTGTTCATGATATCAACAGCACAAGTTAATAATGTGCATGTGATCAGATGTACTGGAGCACAAGGTTATGATGTGTTATGTGTAGGCTTTGCTAAAAAGATTCGTTTTTAATCTGCACTTAAACTGGGAGAGTGTGTCTGAGCCCCGAACACTGTCAGGAAGACTATTCCAGAGTTTAGGAGCTAAATGTGAAAGTGCTTTACCACCTTTAGTGGACTTTGCTATTCTAGGAACTACTAGAAGCCCAGAGTTTTGAGATCTCAGGGGATGTGACGGATTGTAGCGTGTTAGAAGACTGGATAGATAATTGGGAGCTAAGCACACAGCTTTGCCTTTGATTTCAGCAAATAATATTTAGAAGTCCATGCCCTGTTAAAATCTCTACATTCTGCATTAATCTTTCTTTATTTTTTTAAGGTTAGTTAACATATTTGAAGGCTAAGAGCTAATTTCTTGGAAGCTGTCCAACACATCCGTTGACGTGCATAAGCACACTGATGACGTTAATAAAAAATAAAAAAAACAATAGTGGCCTTCAAAAAAAAAGCCATGTTATTGCATTTTGTGCACCTATCAAAGTAATAGGTGTCGCAGTTACACATTTACTACGAACTCACGTGGCTGGTCAAAGGTAATCAGATGGATGTGGCAAAAAAAAGGAAAATGCCCAGGTACTCTATAGTGTTTTTCTCCATTATTTAAAAAGATTCCAGCATTGTGTTAGACAGTTTAAAATTTTACAGCGATGTCACAAAGCTACTACACCAGCAGTCCAAAATGTTATCTTAACAGGCTGAATTCAAATTACTGGTAAAGGGACCCTTGGGAATAAGGTATTACTAATAATGGAACTATAAACCTGCATGTGACTCAGTAAAACTAATAAATGGGAAATGTATTTGTTTATTGCTCTCAATGCACTATCTACAACTGGAACCACTGCTACTTATATTGTAGCCAGTGAAATACATAAAGCTCAAGTTATCTTATGAAAAAAATGTTTCTGTAATTCATGCAGCACTTACATAGACTGTACTCTGTGTTCTTAGATAACGAACAGCTAGCAAGGTCGGGCACCAACTGTTTGGAAACCTGGTGATCCAGAATGGAGAGAAGTTCAGTGGAGAGGTTTGGGATATCACCTGCAACTGCATGCTGGAGATCTTCAAGTCTACAAGCCCTCATGTGTATGATACTTGCACACACTGTAGTCTGCTTTCAGCTTAATCAAGAGCACAGTAACTTTACTAGTGAACAAATCAAAAACCCCAGTGCCTAGGACAAAGAGATTTTGTGATGGTGCAATTTTATTATTGCAGAATTACCTAGTGGACATGATCTCTACTTCTTATTCGTTTTTAAGGGGTAGAAATTTTTTATATGTACAGTTGAAACCAGATATTTACATACACTTCAGAAAAAAACACAAAAACGCTTATTCTTTACTATTATACATTAAATCAGAGTAAACTTTTTCTGTTTTAAATCAATAAATATTAACATATTTTTTGCATTTGTTAAATGTCAGAATCGAGCGAGGGAGAATTTTTATGTATTTTGTTATCACTTTCATCAAAGTCAGAAGTATACACTAATTTTATCGTGCCTTTAAAAAAAAACTCCAGATGATTCCATTCTGAGCTTAAAAAGCCTCTGATAGGTTAATTGATTCCATTTGAGTTAATTGGTGCACACCTGTGGATGCATATAAAGGCACACCTCAAACACGAGCCTCTTTCTTTGACATCATGGGAAAATCAAGAAAATCCACCAAGACATCCGAAAAAAGAATTGTTGACCTCCACAAGTATGGCTCATCCTTAGGTGCAATTTCCAGATGCCTGAAGGTCCCAGGTTCATTTATTCAGACAATAATATGCAAGTATAAAAAACATGGAATGTACAACCATCATACCGCTCAGAAAGGAGACGGATTCTGAGTCCAGAGAGGAACGTTTTTTGTTCCGAAATGTGCAAATCAAACCCAGGACAACAGCAAAAGATCTTGTGAAGATGCTGGCTGAAACTGGTAAGACACTGTCATTATCACAGTAAAACGAATACTGTACCGCAATGAGCTGAAAGGTTAGTCTGGAGGAGAAAGCCATTACTTCAAAACCACCATAAAAAAGCCAGACTACAGTTTGCAACTGCACATGAGGGAAAAAAATCTTAATTTCTGGAGACATGTCCTGTGGTCTGACGAAACAAAAATTGAACTGTTTGGCCATAATGATAAACGGTATATTTGGAGGAAAAAGGGTGAAGCTTTGAAGCCTCAGAACACCATCCCAACTGTCAAGTATGAGGGTGGTAGTATAATGTTGTGGGGCTGCTTTGCTGCAGAAGGGACTGGTGCACTTTACAAAATAGATGGCATCATGA